>CM031612.1:79166432-79331255 GCA_018398815.1 Conus ventricosus
AGAATGCAATCCCAGAAAAGGCTGGTGTGCAATCCCGTAGTATGTTTGTTGAGTTTTCAAAAAACCAACCAAAGGAGCCACCTAAGAATCAAAAGAAAATCATGAAAGAGCAAAACAAGCTACATTTTCTTGTGAAAAGTAGAAAATATAAAAAGATATCCTCTTAAGACACAAGTGCTGAGGGTCAGTTCTAGGAATGAATCCGCAAGGGACTAAAATACAACAAACTAATAAATTCCAAGGATAAGTACCGCGCACCGTTCCAGCAACTTACAGCGCAGCTTGGTGTTGCAATGACTGCAAGAAATATTGAATTATAAACAAAGCTTGCTCTTATGTCTTAGATTGAAGAAATAGGGGGAGATAAGCATTCATATCTGCAGTGGTAGATGATTCTGCCTAACTAACAGTATGTGCTTGAGTGGGTGAATGGGGAAAAAAATAAAATAAATGCTTCTCACAATGAACCTTCAGCAAGCTTATAGTCTACTTTTCACAAGAAAATGTAGCTTGTTTTGCTCTTTCATGATTTTCTTTTGATTCTTAGGTGGCTCCTTTGGTTGGTTTTTTGAAAACTCAACAAACATACTACGGGATTGCACACCAGCCTTTTCTGGGATTGCATTCTTCTTAAAACTGAAAAGGCAGAGGAGTCAAATTACCACTTCCGCGGTCACTGAGGAGAAACCACCAAGTTTCGAAATATCGGTATATGACCAGGAGTTATATGTTAGTGAGTTTCCCTCCTTATTGGAGGGTGTCTCCCCCTTGGAGACTATAAGCTTGCTGAAGGTTCATTGTGAGAAGCATTTATTTTATTTTTTTCCCCATTCACCCACTCAAGCACATACTGTTAGTTAGGCAGAATCATCTACCACTGCAGATATGAATGCTTATCTCCCCCTATTTCTTCAATCTAAGACATAAGAGCAAGCTTTGTTTATAATTCAATATTTCTTGCAGTCATTGCAACACCAAGCTGTGCTGGAACGGTGCGCGGTACTTATCCTTGGAATTTATTAGTTTGTTGTATATATATATATATATAATATATATATATATACACACACAATCATCAAGGCATAGCAAGGAATAAAATGGCACCTCCAGCACCCCAAACACAACCCAGAAGACAAATACAATTTGCTGGAACGACGGGAACAGGTCAGGATCTTCCGCCTGAGGACTGGACACAATCACCTGCACCACCACATGCACACAAAATTTGGCATTGAACAGAGTGGAGAGTGCCCTTGTGGTGAGGGACTAATGACAACAGACCACATCCTTCAAGACTATATGACGCATGCAGCATCCAGAAGGAAGTACTGGCCAACACCGACAGCAGTGGAAGCCAAGTTGTACGACACCCTCGAGGAGCTGCGGTGGACGGCAGCCTTCATCGAGGACACCGGGCTGCTCATCTAATGGGAAGCGAACGAGGAAGAAGAACACACACACACACACGCACACACACACACGCACGCACGCACGCACACTGACAAGAAGCGTACGTAAGTCCTCCAAGACAGCATGGGGAAAAAGGCACTCTCCAGCTGACAGAAATGAGGCACCACCACCTCCTCCTCATTCTCTCTGACATCCAGCTGCAGCACGACTCTGGGCGGCGGCGGCGGCGGCTGCACGACGGTCGTGGACGGTGCGGGAGTCACGGTGGGCGTCACGAAAGGCTCTCTGGAGTCCTCTTTGTCTCCTGTGTCCCCTGTTCCGTCATTCTCGCTTTGGTGTTCAGGGGTCACGGTGTGGGGCATGATCTTGGAACGACAAAGCACAACAGGTACGTTCTCGCTCGCCGGATTCATGTACCGATCGCCTGAACACGAATAGGGCATGGCGAATTGCCTTGTCCGATTCGTATGTTAATAGTTTGGAAAAGAAAGAGATAGATACGAAAAACAAAACACTGATTCCGCTTCCTTTTATCCAAAATCCACCTCATATCCCGTTGTGTAAACGAGTGTTGATTGTAAAGCGCTTAGAGCTTGGCCTCTAGCCGAGAATAGGCGCTATATAAGAATTCATTATTATTATTATTATTATATCCGATAGTCATGATAAATGCTGTCTGTACAAGCCGCCGAAGTTGTTGAGCGGCGCGGACTTCCGGCTGGGAGGTCATGGTTCGATTGCCATCAAAGCCATGTGGAATTTTTCTGTTCCTTTCTGCTCCCATCCGGAGTCGAGTTTGCTATGGGCTCAGTTGGGAAGACTGGGATCACACAGTCGAGTTTCATCCATTAAATGGATGTTACTCTGAGAGTGTTGCTCAAATTTCCTGACCAACACTGCAGGTGTCGGTATCTCTCGGGCCTGGATGACGTCGGAATATATTATGAAAGTAAGCGTTGAATACAGCCCTGGCATGCAGTCTCAGACAGGAACGGAAATCCGTAGCATCATCTTCATCATCTTCATTCTCATCGATCAGCATGAAAAAAAAAAAAAATCTCAAAGTTCTGTGGTCTTTCATGCTCTGTCCTCCTGTTGACCTTAATTTCGATGTCCTCCCCGTATCTGTTGGCTTGATTTGATTCAATCGGGGTCACTAGTATCGGCAAATTCTGGAGGTGGGGGGGGGGGGGGGGGGGGGGGGGGGGGGGGGGGGGGGGGGGGGGGCTGTCGCTAGACGGACGTGGTGGCGCCCTCCGGATGGAGAGCTCACTCACGCCGGCTCCGCGACTAAGCAACTATTGTCGTCGGTAGGGGGCTTAGTAGGTGGTGTCCTGAGTTATGTTGGATCAGAACAGCCACCACTGAACACCACCGAAGTGACTCGGCAGCAATGCAGTGTCTCCTCTGGTGGGTTGCCTCATGACGACTTGGCAGTGACTGCTCCCTGTGGATTGCCGGTGCCGGTGTAACCAAAATTTTTTAACTCCCAGAATGGCTTAACTCCCAGGGAGTTAAACTGTTCATATGTAAATTTTAACTCCCCGGGAGTGTAAACTAGAATGACTCCCACCCTGTGCCAAAATAACTCCACTCAGTAAAACTTCAAAATGTTCTGAATTTTTTTTTGTACAAGTCTCAACAAATTCTTGAAACATTAAGGGGGGTGTCATTTTGTACATATATCAGACTTAACTCGCACCCTGTAACAGAATGACACCCCCCCCCCCCCCCCCTGGGAGTTAGTACGGATTAACTCCCGGAAGTTAATCCAGGCGTGTAAAAGTTTAACTCCCCGCCCACTAAGGGGAGTCAGTTTTCACAGTTTAAAATAACTCCCTTGGGGGTTAATGTGTACACGTGTTTTCTGACTCCCAGGGAGTTACTTTGTAACAGAGGGGGAGTTAATCTGATCATGACTAAGATGACTCCCCATCCACCTATTCCCAGGTGTCTTTCGGTAAGAGAATGGAGAAGGGATTTAATGTTCATGATCATCATCATCATAGGGAAAGGAAATGTCCGTGTACATATTCATGTGCTCATCTATGCATGTCCTTGATATTTTACTATGCCTTTTTGTATATAATCTGTACGTAAAATCTGTATATAAATGAATTAATGGTTTGATGCGTTTGGTAGAAATACTGTACCTTCAGCCTTTGGCGTTCTCTCTCTCTCTCTCTCTCTCTCTCTCTCTCTGGAATGTATGCGACTATCAAACAGTGCCGCCAAATTCCGGAGTTGGGGGGAGGTTGAGAGGGTAAGGAAGGTGGGGAGAGAATGACGAGTAGTCGCGACGTGACGTAAAATTGTTTGTATTGACTCGCTACTCGTACATCTGGGAGAGAAGGAAGGAGAAAAAGGGTTGGCGTAGATTAGAAATTTGTGTGTGAGACACATGGGATAGAAGAGGGGGGAGGGGGGGGGGGTGTTGATGCCTGTTTTTGTACAGTTTGTACAAGAGAGTGGCTACTTGGGACCGATCTGATGAAGTTGTCAAGTGACTCGTTACTGGTGTGGTGGTGTGGGTGTGCCAAGCTAAAAATGAAAGTCGGCCAATCCAGAAAACACACATTTTTCAATAAAATTCAGGACACGTGACTAATTCACAGAAACCAATAATGTCGAAGGAAACAATTCTACCAGACAAGTCTTGATCTGGCAAGTTAGTGTAAGAACACACACACACATTTCGAAAATATGCATGGGTGGTAGCGAGGTGCGGGGAGTGGGTGGTGGGTGGGAGTCATTCTGGTGGTATGTCAGAATAACTCCCCTGGAGTCAAACTGAAACACAGAGGGAGTTAGTTTTTTATACTCTAGTTTAACTCCCAGGAAGTTAAAAATTTACAAATGAACAGTTTAACTCCCTGGGAGTTAAACCATTCGGGGAGTTAAAACTTTTCGTTACACCGGGACTGCGGCGGGTCGAGTCGGGCTGTGGCTGTGGACGGGGAGGTCGGAATGAGCGGTGTGGGTGCACTGCCTCTGAGGTGGCACACAATGTGGGGCCCCCCCCCCCCCCCCCCCCCCCCCCAACAAAAAAAAAAAAAAAAAATGCTGTCTGTAAAGGTTCGGGGGGGGGGGGGGGGGAGGGGGTAGACAGGCAAGTTGTGTGTGTGTGTGTGTGTGTGTGTGTGAATTTTGAACTAATTAATCCCCTCCTCACCCCATCTCTTCCCCTAAACCATATGTAGTAAAGCCCCATGATTCGCACACGAAATGTGAGAAATCCTCACTCGCACTCATTTGTACGCAACATTATGTGAAAATGAAAGAAAAAAAAAATCTCTTGAAGGTATGCAAACCTTGCACCTTTACACGATACATTGCTCATATTTATCTCCTTTCTGGAGAGTGTCGTTTTGACGGAGTTCAGTGGCCCGTGTTTTTTCGTGCTCTTTCTCTCTCTCTCTCTCTCTCTCTCTACTCTTTCTCTCTCTCTCTCTCTCGGAACTTTTAACGTCGAGCGTCAGCACAAGGTGGCACACGCTTTATACAAAATAATTTTAAGACACATTATCCGTTTTGACATTTATTTTTGTTATTTTTCAGATCAGCTTTTATGTTCAGTCCAGAAAAGGCGCCCTGGAGCGATCCCGTTTAAGATCTCTTGACTTTGAATTGAGCACCTGCATTGGGGAAGTAAGGGAAAGAGTGTGATGAAGAGCGGTGGGAGGGGGGGGGGGGGTTATATGCATGCGTAGGTGCACTGTCTTTCTGTGCGCAAGGTAATTCAAGACCAACTGG
This sequence comes from Conus ventricosus, assembly GCA_018398815.1. Taxonomy (NCBI): domain Eukaryota; kingdom Metazoa; phylum Mollusca; class Gastropoda; order Neogastropoda; family Conidae; genus Conus; species Conus ventricosus. The sequence continues at coordinate 79,171,596 of CM031612.1, forward strand.
ATGAATCTTCCTGCAGTTTTACCGGGTTTTCTATAGAGCTACTGTCCAGAAAGCCTTCAAAGTTTTAAAGTCCAGAACAACTTCAAACTAGAGCTCTCTAGGAAGTTTGTAGGGTCAGTTTTCAAAACGTCTTTAAACTGTAGCTCTCTGGGTTGTCTATACAGTCAGCGCCCAGAACGTCTTCAAAGGGTCTTTGGACAGTCTGCTAGGCAAGTGTCCAGAACTCCTTAAAAGTGCAGCTCTCTCGATTGCCTGTAAGGCCAGAGTCGATGAGGTATTAAAAGTACATTTTTTTGGACTGTCCCTTGGGTCAGTGTCCAGAAGGTGGCATTCTCTGGGTAGTCTGTATGGTCAGTGTCCACAGCGTCTTCACCCTAGAGCTCTCGTAGTTGTCCGTAGGGTCATTGTCAAGGAGGTCTTCAAAGTGATCCTCTCTGGGGTTTCTGTAGGGACAGAGTCCAGAACGTCTTCAAATTCGACCTCTCTGGATTGCCTGTAGGGTCAATGGCCAGCACGTCTTGGTGGAGCTTTCTCAGTTGACTGTATGTCTAGTGTTCAGAATGTTTACAAAGTAGACCTCTCTAGCTTTCCTGAGGGATCAGTCTCGAGAGACTGTTCAAACTGGAGCCCTCTGTGTTGTCACGGCGTAAGTTGTCCAGAACATCTTCAAAATGGAACTCTCTCAGCTGTCTGAAGGGTTGGTGTTGAAGAGGTCTGCAAATTAACATTCTCTGGGTCATGTACATGGTCAGTGTCCGGAACGTAGTCAAAGTGGATATCTCCTCTTTGTTTGCTGATTCACTGCCAATGAGGTCTTCAAAGTAGCTCTCTCTCTCTGGTTTTCCTTTAGTGTCAGTGTCTAGAACGTCTTCAAAATGGAGCTCTCTGGGTTTTCTGTGGGGTGAGTATCTAGAACGTATTCAAAGTGGAGCTGGAGCAAAACGGACAATACGCCAAAAGACAACGTTTTGAAGTCAGCTTGTAAAACACTGCCCCAGGATGGGACGAGGTCTTCATTCGTGCACGGTGAGGCCATAGCGTGCTGGGTTGGTCTCGTTTCGGTGTTGAAATAATTGCTATTGATGTTGCCACTGAGCCGATTTGCTGTGCGCTCAAAAGGGGCACATCTCGATAGATTCCCGTCTCGGTAGATCCCATCTCGGTAGATCCCCGTCTCGATAGATCCCCCACTACACGTGGACGAATTTCCGTCTCGGTAGATCCCCGTCTTGGTAGATCCCCGTCTCGATAGATCCCCCACTACATGTGGACGAATTTCCGTCTCGATAGATCCCCGTTTCGGTAGATCCCCATCTCGGTAGATTCCCATCTCGATAGATCCCCGTCTCGGTAGATCCAAAAACAGTAACGGAGATCCATCGAGATGGGGATCTATCGAAACGGGGATCTATCAAGACAGGGATCCATCGAGACGGGGATCTATCGAGATGGGGATCCATCGAGACAGGGATCTATTGAGACGGGGATTTATCGAGTACCCCCCCCCCCCCCCCCCTCAAAAGCGTGGCGATCTCCAACAATGTCATATTAACGAACGTCAAAAGCAATTCATAAGATACAGTGGACAGCTGTGTGTGTGTGTGTGTGTGTGTGTGTGTGTGTGTGTGTGTGTGTGTGTGTGTGTGTGTGCGTGCGTGTGTGCGTGTGCGTGCGTGTGTGCTTACATACGTGCGTGCGTGCGTGCATGCATGTGTACAGGTGTGTGTGTGTGTGTGTGTGTGTGTGTGTGTGTGTGTGTGTGTGTGTGTGTGTGTGTGTGTGCATGCATGCATGCAAGAGAGAGAGAGAGAGAGAGAGAGAGGAGAGAGAGAGAGAGAGAGAGAATGTTTACATGCCCGCTCGCGTGCCGGTCTTTATGTCACCTCATGTGCTCACCAGATTGGAAGGCACCTCAGGTTTCGGTTTTCCGTCATCCATGTCGTTTGAAGACGAATAGTTTACGTCAGATCCTTGGACAGGCTGGCGCTCATTGCTTCTCTGTGCAAACGTCGATAAATCGTCTACCGAAGACGAACGATCTTGAAGTTTACAATTGTTTTCCACGTTTACCACGAGTTCGCTACTTTTTGCCAGCTGGGCTGACAAGGGGGTGGTAGTGTATGACGTGGTCGTCAAGTCGTATTCCCAGATTATGATTTGTGGATCTATCTGCACGGATCTCCTGTGTTGTCGTTTACGCCTGCATCGAAAAAAACAACAAACGCACCAGCTAGTTTCACATCTTTCCCGAAAACTTGACATACCGCGTACGACTTGAAAATCAAAGCTCCATGTCCATCTTAACTGTGCTTTGGATTTTATAAGATCTGGTCGTTCGTTTCCTGATATAATTGTTTTAGCACCATGATAAAACCAAGAGATTCTAAACAGTACATCACATACCAGTCTCCTTGAACAACATCGTGTTTCTCTTTATCCATCTTGCAAGAACAGGGTCTTCATACCTCTTTGCTGCGCGTTTTAGATCACATGATGTGAAGCCGAGTTAATTTAACAGACGTGGAAAACACATCTGAAATCATGTCCGTCACGTCTTAGACAACATTCATGTTTATATTCCAACGTACTGATTTTTTTTTTTAAAAGATAAGCATAGCACAATTATGTCACATGTTTTTCATTACCACTGAAATATCAATTCACTTCAAGCTCTGAAATTTTTTTAAGAAAAAGAAAATCGGTGTAGCTGATACGATTGAATTATTCAGCCTCCGCTGCTAACGAAACTTCGGGTCATTTTCAAGGGAAGTGAATCTCTCGTCCGTTCCTTTCGTCCAGCAGGAGTGCATATTGTAACATGCTGAATTGTACACAGTTCAGTCCTGAGGTTTCATGTTTCTTTCCATCGTAGATGATGTTAGACGTTAAATGCTTTCATAAACATACACTCAGTAATTTTCACGACACGTGTACACATAGCATCAACTTGCACACATGCTTTAGAAAATGTGACGTTGTACCAAAGTGACGTTTTTTGGACAGGAGGATGTTTCTTGTCGTCATCACTTTGTTCTGAAATCATATCGAGCAGACAAAGAGGACAAAGTGCCTCCTGCCGCTGTTCCCCAGGTTCTTTGTTCCCCAGTCTCTATATTCCCCAGTCCCGGTGTTCCCCTCAAGAAAAAAAATCGAAATTCAGTCCCTAAGTTCTCCAGTTTCGTTGCTCCCCACCCTGTGGCGATCCCGCTGTTCCCCATTCCCGCAAATCCCCGGTCCCGGTGTTCCCCAGGCCTGGTGTTCCCCAGGCCTGCTGTTCCCAAGTTTTTGCCGCTGGTGGTGTTGGTGGGTTTTGCTGACTTAAACGTTGTTACTGTTGTTTTCATTGCTATAGGCGAGGCAGTGGGAGGGCGGGGGAGGAGGGGGGGGGTCGGGGTATTGGGGGTGGAGCGGGAGGGCCGTAGAAGAGGGGTTTCATGCCGACTGGACAGCGCTGGAACCAGCAGGTCAGCACTTGCATGACCCCATCAGGTCTGTGTAGACAGTCTAAAAGTAAAATAGCCCGTTGCGAAAGAAAAGGTGTAGCTCACGCAAAGTGTGATATCACTGTCAAAACCCTTTTCTGGCGTCACAAATTCATGCTTCCCGTTCTAGAATCATACACGATCGAAATATACCGTTTTTCTTACTGATTTGACCAAGCAACTCACAGCGAAATTGCCCCCCCCCCCCCCCCCCACCGCCCCCCATCACCCTCACCCCCTATCCGTTGGAACGGTGCCGGGCAATGCGCCCTGGGGGCCACGCCAAGTGACACGCTTCGCAGATGCATTGAAATCTGATTGGGGAACAGCGCTAATGGGGAACAGAAAACCTGGGGAACACCGGTACGGGAACAGCGGCACGCTTTTCGGTCGGGGAACATCGACACTGGGGAACAGTGACACGGGGAACAGCGCTACTGGGGAACATAGAACCCGGGGAACACCGGCACGCTCCCGAAAATCACTGGCAACCGATTGTACGGAAGAACTAAAACCATTCGAAAATAGATCTAGTTACAAAGTGAGGCAGCTGCAGGCGGAAATCTAAAAACATTTCAAAAAGTATTTATAAAGCTCCGCCGAAAAACGTAGACAAACGAATCACGAGATAAAACATGACGCGTTTTGACCTCTTAGGTCTTCTTAAGGCAAGATACACAACACTCAGGACAACGAAAATGAACGAGGAATCACTTACCTTCATCCAATTCGGCGCAAGATGGGCGTTGAAAGAAACGCAACACTCAGGACAACGAAAATGAACGAACAATCACTTACAGGCATTCTTTCCCAATACCATCAGGGACTGGAATGACCTGACTGAGGCAGTAGTATCAGCCAACACCCTCCACACATTCGTGTCAAGGGTCCGATCAAATTAGAGTAGGAACCAGAGTAGGGATACAGGGATAGGTGGTGTTTTTTTTTTTTTTTTTTTTTTTTTAAAAAGTGGGCTTCGCTGCACCTTATGTGTAGTCAGGGCTGGCTTACCCCCGAGGGGGGACAGGGTGACCGTTGTAGCCTGCCAGCAGATCCACGCATAGCTAGTTAGCTTTATTCAATTTACTGTCTGTTGTGTAGTGAGAATGTGAATGAGGTGTGTGTGTGTGTGTGTGTGTGTGTGTGTGTGTGTGCGTGTGTGTGTGTGTTTGTGTGTGTGTGTGTGTGTGTGTGTGTGTTTGCGTCAATCCCAAAGCGGCAGAGTAATCAACCTGATGATTGTGGCCGCTCAACGGATGATGATGATGATGATGACCTTCATCCAACTCGGCGCAAGATGGGCGTTGAATCAACGCCCACCTTGCGCCGAATTGGTTAAAAGTAAGTGACTGCTCGTTCATTTTCGTTGTCCTGAGTGTTGTGTTTCTTGCTTGAAGAAGACCTAAGAAGTCGAAACCCGTCATTTTTTGTCTTGTGATTCGTTTGTCTACGTTTTTCGGCGGAGCGTTATGAACGCTTTTTGAAATTCATTCAAAAATAGTCTGAACAGACACTTCATCTTCGTTCAATCCATGACGGTGTAGGCCTGCAGCCATTGGCGGTGGACCGCTGGACGTCCAGGCTTTCGTCGTGCAATGAAAAACAAACTGATAGGACAAGAAATAGTAAGCACTGCAAACAACATCTACGATTCAGTTTACGTTGTTTATGGCCCAGCCGATCACGAATGGCCATAGCAGGATTGTGATTTTTTTTTAAGTCAATTCCCTACACAGTTGTCTAATTAACGACCGCCTTCACCCCAAATTTCGTTTTTCTCACTAAATATCAGTAGCTCTGCCGATAGATGTTAGCACTGCAAGTTCCGTTGATATTGATTATAACGCGTGATTGGTGTTCGGCGACATGAACAGTATGATCGGTGACGTTTCTTTCTTTTCTGAGGACAAAACGTAGCTCTAATCTTAATTGAAGGAAGGTTTTGCATTGAAGTGACAAAAGAGAACTTAGCATCAAATTGGTGTTCACCTTTGAACAGGTCGAAATATCACATGTAAAACTATAGAAACCACAAGCAGATTTCGCTACTGCAAAGGAACTGGCTGGATTTAGCAAAGGCAGAATACCATCGAACAGATCAATTCGTACCAAGCGTCTCTAGCACCAGCGGGAGTTCCACTTCAAGAATGCCTTCGACAGAGTCCGGCATGAAGTAGTATGGAACACAATGAAAAATAATCGTGGGGAAAAGGGCTAATCAACACTAGCCATCAACTGTACTTCAAAGCGACTAGTGCATGGCTCGTGTAGGTTTCTGTTAAAGAGTGGTTCCATTATTCAGTTGGAATTTGTCTGGGCTGCCTTCTATTGCCCATGCCCTTTTTTAACTTATTCCTTGAACACATCATGACTAATGTACCAGAAAATCCTGTCAGCACAGTCAGCAATGCTTCAGAACCATAACTAACCTTCGATTTGCAGATGACGTCAGTGCAGGCGACAGGCAGTGAACAAGAACTCGCTAACCTTCTTCAGCTGGAGGACTAGATGACACATCAACAAAGTAAGGCATGGAAGTCAGCACCGAGAAGACCAAATTGATGGCCAGCCACAACACCACCATCAATGCTGATATAATTGCCCATGGACAGAAGCTAGAAACTCCAACAGTTCACTTACCGGGGAATGAGGAATGATCCAAACAAAAACCTCTCTTAGGGTAGCAAACCGATTTTTGACATTGTCGAACGCTGTTGAGACCAAAACCTCTAGGAAGAACACTAACTTCATGAAACACGAACTCAGGCTGCTGCATGCACTGGTATATATTGTATTCCTGTATGCATGCCAGGCAGGGACCCTCACAGTGAAGCTGGAAAAAAAGAAGCCAAACCATAGAAATGAGGTGTAACAGCAAAGAACTAAATATCAGATACAGGGATCACATTACCGATAAACAAGTGCATCAAACATCATATCGCGCTATATGTAAATCTACTGGCATCAGTTAAGAAAAGAAAACTGCGTTAATATGGACATGTAACAAAATTCAAAGTGTTCGCCCAAACACACATCCAAGGAACTTTTCAAGGGGGGAGACGGAGGGGGGAAAACAAAAGAAAACGAAAAAATGACGACAGTGCGCAATGGACGGAGAAGGCATTTGCAGAGACCTGTGTTAAAGGAGAAGAAGAAGGAGGAGGAGGAGGAAAAGGAGAAGAGGAAGAAAAAAATTGATAGAACCTACGAATTCTGCCAATAGAAAAAAAATTAATAGAACCTACGAAATCTGCCAATCAATGATTTCAGAATTAAATCCCAAAGCTATTTCATTCCGAAAAATGGCATAGTTTTTATTTAAAAACAAACAAACAAACAAAAAAAGCCTGCTGAATTACGGCTCAATTTATAACGCAACCGATTTTCACACGTGTATGTCTATAAACCTTTTATGATTGTTACAACAGTTGTTTGAATGTCTTTGGACATCAACACTCTTGCTTGGATACCGATAATGTGGAAGGAAGTGCAACATCGTTCTGGGTTGTTGGGGATTTATTGAACTCGACTGAGTTCCTAATTCTTTTCGAAACGTATGAACCGATGAGATCAACAGAAAATCTTGGTCTTGTTGTGAAGACAGAAGAGAGAATTTAATTTCACCTTTCCCAAAAATGAAATAAACACTCAGGAGGCCAAAATGATCTTTTCAGAAGTGCTGTACAGGCAGTTGAGTTTTTGTGATCCATCTCTGCTGAAATCACAGAGGTAACTAGAATGGCACCGGGGAGAGCGTAGACCTCTGTCAAGGTCAAACGAATCTTGGATCCGTCCTTTGAGGCAGTTCATGAGAAACAAACAAACAAACAAACAAAAATCTGCCAAGGGAAGTAAGTTGTTTCGACTCGAAGAAGTAGGTTCCTAGGTATTCCTTTTAATCCAAAAACAAAAACAAACAACAACAACAAAAAACAAAAAAAAGCAAGGAAACAAACAAATAAATGACAAGTAAAATACAAAATGTTTACATCTCAGGAATTTGTTATACTGCATGGACATAAATATAATCTTAGAAATTGTCCTGACCCTCAACTTTTTTTTTCCTTCAACGAGGATCACTCCCAGCAGTGCGGTGGTGTGGCCATGGGCACGAAAATGGGTCCCAGTTTTGCCTGCCTCTTCGTCGGCTACATGAGGAGCAAGCCTTCAGCCAGTACACAGGATATACTCTGACGTTGTTCAGGCGCTACATCGACGACATCCTGGGAGTGGCAACATGTAGCAAAGGGTCCCTCCAGACCGTCATCAACTTTCTGTCTACCTTCCACCCTGCTTTGAAGTTCACCCACAGCATCTCTGACACCTCCCTCTCTTTCCTTGACATCACTGTCACCATCCAGCCTGAGCCTGTGTCCAGGACGGGGAAATCGTGATGGTATTGCTTAAGTGCACTAAGTTGATGTATTATATATTAGTCAGGCTTAACACACCAAGGTTATCTTTGCACTCATACACGCATATGCACACTCATGCACCCACCAAACATTCACCTCTCTCTGGGAATGGGATGTCACGCATTCGTTTCTTTCCTAACACGACTGAGAACAAGAAATACAATTTCTATGCTACTTATAATTAATCATGAACAATCAATCTCACACAATGAATAAATCAACACATTAAAAGATCAATACTTCCTAATCCCGGGTTATAATGAAATGACTTCTTACCTGGCCAGGTTTTCACACACACAACCACGCTTTCACACCACACCACAGTTCTGAAAAAGTCTCTTCACGTCTTCTTCCGCACTGCTTGATGGTGATGCCCTTGGTTGACTGGCTCCAGGCTTCAGGACTGGGTCTTCGTGGTCGTCTCTGGGATCTCGACGTAGAACTCTTCTTCTTCGTCTTCTTCACCCACCTCTGGGTTCAAATTCAGTTTGTCTGTCTTCACCCACCTCTGGGCTTCAACTTAGTTTCCTTCTCTTCCAGCTTGTCTTTAACTCTAAGACCTTGCTGTCTCTTCTATCTCCCAGACCACGTTTCTCTCGACCCCTTTCTCTGTCCTGCTCACTCCTCTCCTCTCTCTCTCTCTCCTCTGCCTTCTCTCTCTCTCTCTCCTGGTGTTGTTCTGTCGACACGTTGTTCTCCCTCAGTTTATATAGGGAGGGAAACAAAGGATTCCCCTTCGGGCCATGCCTTTGTCCACGCTGCTTCTCAAACCCCTAGTTCACAAGTACCCTGAATTCTCCACTCGCTACATTCCACACACATCAGCATTTACACACCCCTACCTAATTGATTAGCAAACACATACTTAGCCCCAGATGGACATCGAACATTCCGCCGACTTCGGTGGTTACTTAACACAGTAATTATCTTGAGGGCTGCTACAACCTCCACACGCATTCAACCAGCCTGACAATAGAACCAACACAGTGACCCACGGCAATACCATCCAAACAAATCCAAGACTCCTGCTCTTCACTGACTGTTTACCCAAGAACCTCAGCTGACCAGCAATTAGCGCTCACTTGGGGTGCCGAGGTCGTAGTGGTTACATTCCTTCCCCCTTTCGCCACCGGGCAGGTCCGAACTCTCTCCTAGGTGTTGTTTGTCATCTGACCACTTCGGCCTCGTTCACACAGTTCGGCCGTGTGCGATGGGTAAGGTACCCTGGTTAATTGGTCTATTACCTATTTGTATACCACGTACAACGTCCCTTTGTCTCCAAGCATCTAATGCCTTTTGTGAGAGGTTTCACGCTCCTTGACAAATTCCCCCCACTCGAAGACAATGCCCTGCATTGACTAAAACACATTCAAGGAGATGAAACTCTTAATTTTCCCATTTAAAACCAGTGCTAAATATCGGCCTCTCATAAGCCTACTTACACCAGAGAACGCACGCAAGATTTGTCTTGCAACAAAAATTATAGAGAAAAAATCAATACATACACACTATCAAAGCGAATATCAACATAAATCAGAAATCTCCACACTCAAAGTCGTGTGGCCATATAACCATGTTTCTACAGAAATTCTCTCCCCTTCTCTTCATACACGTGGCCGCAACCAGCACGTCACGCATACGCGACACTGCAAAAGACAGGCACCCACTACCTGGCTTCTCGACCGACCATTTTATTTTGGCCTACGGTCCTGTCAACCCGGGTGATGTCGATGGAGGAAGGACTAGCGCACAGCCCAAACACACTCACAGCTTGCTTACAATCTCATTCATATACCATGCATTCGTCACATCAAACCACTAGTAAAGTCATAACTTTACTACACATGATCATAGAACGAAACATCATGCATATGGAATCAAATGAAATAAAACATTCTCTCTTTCCTGAACTTCACAAAATCATTTATCTAAAACATCATTAACTAACCCGGGTATAAATAGATTTCTACTTTACCTGGCCAGGTGATCTTAACTATTCACGAATCACTGTCTTTTTCTTTTCCTTTTTTTTTTCTCACTGTCACTTTCACAACACGACACAACTGCTGGCCCTGGTGTTGGTCTGCTTGCACCGGTCAAGCATGGACTGTGGCAACGGTCAGGCTGGACTGCTGGCGTTGGTCAGGTCGGACTGCCGATGAAAGTGGCGCTGGCCAAGTATGAGGTCGAACCCCGGTTCAGATAGAACAGTGACTATCAACATCGATCTGTTCTCCTTTCTTTCTTCCTGCATTAACGCATTGCACTCTCTCTCTCTTCTCCTAGTCTGCTCTTATCAAATGGACATGGTTGCTTTTCTTTTCTTTTTTTTTCTTCTTTTCTTTTCCTCTTCATTAGTTAGCAACTCTCTCTCTCTCTCTCCACATCTCTCCTAGTCCTTCCTCTGCAGACTATCTCGTGCTAATCTCTCAACTTGGTTCTCTTCTCTCCTCCCTCATCTCTCTTGCTCTTCTCTCCTCAGAGATTACACTCAGACCTCTCTCTCTCTCTGTCTCTCTGTTCGTTCTCCCTCGTTTTCTCGTTCTCTCACTCTCACATCCGTCTTATTCGTTCCGATCTGTCCAAAAGGGCGAGTACCATTGGTCAGTATTTTTACCCCTGACACCCGAAGTTATTCCCTCTAATTCCATTGGATATTCAAATCATGACAGTCACGCCTGCACACCTTACTCTCTGTGGTGGTCAATTGGTCATTTAATTGATTAGCTAGATTTCACCCCACCACACACTACCTTCCCCCTTCCCTACTTAACTGGCGCCGTGTGGCTTAAGTCGTGGACACTGGTCACTCTAAATTGGCTAGATGAGTCTGGGTAGGCTCCACGACGTCTGACCAAACCTACCGAGACCTGTCGGTCCAGCCACTCAGACTGTCTGCTGTCTCCTTGCTGTGCTTAAATTGGCCAGATGAGACGCATGGAGCCGTCTTTGTGGCGCCAAGATGTCTGCGTTTGGACTTATGTCAGTTGAAGTGGCCGGCGACGGACCACACTTGGTTGTGTTGAATTTTGACCGTGACAATTTCCCCTTGCAAAAGACTATGCACCGCATTGTCTCAAAACAACGGTACAAAAAGACAACAACCGAATTTGCTGAACCACAGCTACACGTGCAAAGTTTGAAAATACTTTACAACCAACGGTTTATAAATTTAAAATATTATCATTAGTGAATACACTCCCAATGAGTTATCATTGACGTGCGCTCTGCGTTATTTCAACTCATTTATAACGACCTACTGTGCGCACTTATGCAATTCCCCTACCTGCGGATTTGCCACATCTTCTCTTCACAATTTCTATGAAAAGCACAATATAATATGCTCACGATCCATGACACTTCACTGAGGAATCTCATCCTCACTTATTGCAAATATGCATTTCACACGCGACTTATGCTCCAAGCATACTACATTCAATGACAGTCTCACAAAAAATAGCAGTCCACACAGAAAAATGAACCATAGCCAAGGGAAATGAACCATATCCAATCACAAAACGGGAACCAACAATATTATCAACAAAACCTGGATTGATGACTTCCCTGATTGCGCTTGCTAGACTACACGGCAAATAGTCAGCTCCACAAATTTTGTCGAGGGAATGTACTTTCCACTCGGTTACCTGTTGGGCTGCATGCCATTTCCAACGCAGCCTTGCGTTTTCAACTGCGCCTCCTGCAGGAATTTGAGTGGTTGATGATCAGTCTCTATCACGAACTCTTCCCATACAAGTATTTGTTTGGGAATTCTCACGCCCACACGACAGCTAAAAACACTCCTTCTCACGTGCGTACCCCCTCACACTTTGTCAAACTCTGCTACTACCTCACAGGGAACTCGACTCCTTCATGCTCCTGTAACAATACTGCACCTACCCCCCACCTGATGCATCTGTCCGCAACAAAAAGGTTGGACAATCTGGTAGCTTCAAGATGGGACGGAACCTAGTCTTTCCAAACCGTCTGCAGTGCTTGCTCTGCAGCGTCTGACCACTCGACCACTGCCTTTTCCCCTCCTTGACCAAATCACTGAGAGGACTCGTAAATGCAGCAAATTTGGGACAAACTCCCTATAGAACCCAAAAAAAACCTAGCAGACTCCTGACTTCTGTTTTGGTCTTTGGTCTCTCTGAATTCATCATCTTCTCCACCTTTCCTCTTTCCGGCTGCTTTGTGTCGCCTCCGACAACAAAACCTAGGAACTCCAGGCTTGGAAAACCAACCTGGCACTTTGTTGGTCTGGCTGTGAGTTTGGCTTGTCCAACCTCTCTAAAACTGCCCCTAGCTGCCTCATATGCTCCTCCCATGTCTCGGATGCTATCAGAAGTCATCCATGAAATCACAACGCCTTCCAATCCCGTCAATAATTTCCCTCATAAACCGAGAGAAGACTGCAAGGCGCTTTGACCATACCAAAAGGAAGTACTCGCCACTGGTATAGCCCCATAGGAGTGGAGAATGCTGTGACTTCCTTTGAGTCCCACTCAGGGCTATTTGGGCCAGTAACCCTTGCTCAGATCTATCCTGGTGAAATACTGCTCTTGCTTGTGGCGATCTGAGCAAACAGGTCTTCCATGTTCGGTATGACCTCTGCATCGACCTGGTGACACTGTTCAGACGTCTATAGTCACACAGAATCGATGCTCACCTAAACTTTTTCCTCACAAGACGACGGGCACTATATGATGATTGGACGGTTAAATCACCCCAAGGTCCAACATCTTTTCTACCTCCTCCTCGATCACTTGCTTGGTGGCATTTTGGGATCGGGTAGGCTTTCCACAGTACGGGGTTTTCTGCGATGTAACTCCACCGTACATGTTTCTAGATTTTGTCCTGCCTGGTTTATCAGTCAGGGACGCCCTAAACTGTTCTAGGGGGCCCCCTAACTTCCTCCTTCGCCTACGTCTAGCCCTTCATACATTGACACACCCTGTATGACTCTTCTCCGGGGAACTCAGGAAACAAAATCTCCCCTTCTTCTGCGGGTCTCCTTCACCTCCATCAATGATTGCTGCTGCGCCTAGGGTGCTGGGTCTCACGCTGAATGTATTTGCGGAGCAAATTTGGCATGGAAAATTTTGATTTCCCATTCACATCGATTCGGTAGTCCTGATCTCCCTTTTTAAATTGATGGTGAAGGGCCCCTTTTCCAATGCATCAGCAGCTTGTTGTGATCCGTGGGAAGCAGTAACAGGACTTGATCTCCCCCCTTTGAGGAATTGCTTCCTCACCTTCTGTCATACTGCTTCTTCTGGACGACCCTAGCCTCCTGCAAACCTCTCCCTTGCGACCTTACATGTCTCCTCGAGCCTATTGCGTTAAGTCCACCACATACGAAGTGGTTTTGATTTCTTTGGACTCCTGTTCCCCGGACCACAGCTCTTTGAGAAGCACACCGGTCCCCGAACTGCCCCGCCCATACACCCAGCTCAAATGGCGAAAAGCCTGTGCTTCCTGAGGGCCTTCCCCTGTAGGCGAACAGTGCCGCTGGAATGTAGCGGTCCCCAATCTGCTGGCCTTTCCTCACAGAGCTTCTTTAAGATGCCCTTCAGCACACCGTTGAATCTTTCCACCAAGCCATTGCATTGTGGATGGAAATGGGGTAGTGAGCAGCTGTGTGACCCCTAGCAGCCTGTTGACCTCCCTCATCACGCCTGAGGTGAACTGTGACCCCCTGTCACTAGAGAATTTGGTGCTGGCACCCCCCACGCGAGAAAAGATGTCTACCACCCCTTCAGCGACCTGTTGCGTATCTACGCCTTTCAATGCACCTGCTTCGGGTATCTGGTCGCGTAGTCCACGGCGTCAACACAAAACCTGTGCCCCCCTTTTGGGAACAGGGCGCGTTTGGGCCAATCAGATCAACAGCCACCCTCCTGAATGGTGTGTCAATTAAAGGGGATGTTTAAGAGGCGCCTTCCTCTTCACCCTCTTGTGGCTGCCTTTGACACACGTCCCATGACATGCAGAAACGCTTGATTTTCTCCCATTGCCCCTGGCCAATGAAAGTCATCAAAGATTCGGTCAGCTGTTTTTGCGGTGCCGAATGACCCCCCAAATGAGCGACTCGTGACCCACTGACATGACAGTGTCCGAAAACCTGCTGGCCCCTCTAACTGAGTGGTCACCTTACCTGTCCCCCCTTGGTGAACACTGGGAAACAACAGCCCGCCTTTCACAAAAAAATTCTGTCTCACCTCCTCTAACCTCCTGTTTCTCTCCCACCTCTTGCCGACTCCCAAGACTTCACGAGCGAAGGGTCTTGTTCCTGCGCGGGCCCTAAACTCATCAGGCAAACACATCTATCCCTGACTTCCTTGCCGGAACGACAAACGGTTATCAACCTTTTCCTCCTTCTTGCTCCGTTCTGAACTGCTGCCCCTGTAGCAGTCAACAACTCGGGATCCCTGGATCCCTTGCCCCTGAAATTTTTCCCAAATTTGATCAAATCATAAAGGGGTTTCTCCATCACCAACGCAGACAACTCCCTGAGAAGTAAGGGGTACGTACTTCTATCTTAGCAACTGGAAACCCCCTCACAGTGCCATCGATTAGAGTACAGGTCTGATTTGCCCTGTCAAATCCCCTTTCTCGACCAGCGTTGTTGAAACTACCCCGCATGAACAACCAGTGTCTCGTAACATTTTCACCCTCTGCTGGCCAATCCACCCTTCTTCCACTGGTAACGAACCACTCAGCCTCGTGCCCTCCATCCCTGACACTGAAAGCTGTCCAGTGCTAGCCATAGGCTGCACTCCACCCTCTTCAGACTGAACCCTTTTGGTTCCACTGCAGGGCGTTTCCCCTGGCGACCCTTATCCCCTCTTGCAAGGCTGCTGGCCCTTTTGGAACCTCATGCGACAATCCCTCGCCACATGTCCCTTCTTGGACAAATGAAACACCAATGTCCCTTTGCCCTTCCTTTTGCCCCACCACTGGTTTGCAGACTTTGCAGAAAACTCCCCTAGTCTCCTTTCACTCTTCTCACCTGTGCCTAGCACCTGTTTCTCCTGCACCTTAGTGCCCAAACGTGCCTCTCTATACACCTCTGCGAACTTCAACAACTCTCCTGCTGTCTCTGGCTGTCTCTCTTTCAAATGTATGGTTAACTCAGGCTGCAACCTGACAAAATCTGTTCCTTCATAACTAGCTCTTTCAATTTAGTGAACTCCTTTTTCGTACCACTCAACTCTAGCCATTTATCAAAAAAGTGATCTAGACGTGCACCAAACTGGAGTGTACGTCCCCACCTGCTTGTAATTAGCTGAACGAATTTCTTCCTGAACCCCTCCTCTGTGAGGTCAAATCCTTTCATTAAAGACTCCTTCACAGCACCAAAATCAGACTGTTGTTCTGCTGGTAACGCAGTGAAAATCTGCAATGCCTTACCCGTCAATAGCGCTGACAAAATGACTGCCACTCTTCTGGAGGGCCCAACCCTGACTGGTCGCAAACGTTTTGAAAAAGACTGATGTATGCATCAAAACGAATCGGTTCCTTCCGAGAATTTTGGCAAATTGGGTCGGGGGGGATAGCTGCGCACAGAGTCACTGGAAAGTGAACACCATCATCGGTGGTCTCCCTTGTATCTCACTTTCTCTAGCTCTAATGAACCTTTAAATCTTTCTGTTTCCTGCTTCATTCTTTCTGTTTCCTGCGTTTCCCCAGCCTGATTAAACATTAGCCTGAATCCTTAATTTTTCTGTTCCTGCTCTGCTAATTCTCCCGCGACACGTCGTCTTTCCGCGCGTTCACCCTTTTCCCCTTTTGCTGGTTTTCAACAAATGCTCGCAAATCTTTTCCCGAATAACCTAAATCACGAGCGACGCTCACAAGTTGTTTCAATAGGGGTGTTCTTTTCTTCCGCCATTATATCTCTCTTTTTTTTTCTTTTGAACAAGATTTATTACTACGCAGCCAAACTGGTGGTTTCCGACACGAGTGACGTAATGCACAATCCTATGAATGATAATTAGCTTGGGACAACGTAATTAGTTTTTATAAGACGCCCCGCGCCTGACCCAACTATGAGAGCGAATTATAGGCAATCTGTGGGGAAAAAAGTACTCTGGGGCTGAAATTGCCAAGCCCAGTATTAACTATCTTGGAAGCAATGCCAAGCCTAGTATTTAACTATCTTGGGGAAAATACAGTAAGACAACCCCTTGTCTTAGGATTACAATACTTGAATCCCACCCAGCTTCCTCTCTGAGAAGTTGAACAATTATAATAAATGGGCCAGAATATCCTGGGAAGCTCGCCAATAAATTGTCAACCTCGGGGGATGTCGATGGAGAAGGACTAGCGCACAGCCCAAACACACTCACAGCTTGCTTACAATCTCATTCATATACCATGCATTCGTCACATCAAACCCCTAGTAAAGTCCATAACTTTACTACACATATCATAGAACGAAACATCAATGCATATGGAATCAAATGAAATAAAAATTCTCTCTTTCCTGAACTTCACAAAATCATTTATCTAAAAACATCATTAACTAACCCGGGTAATAAATAGATTCTACTTAAACCTGGCCAGGTGATCTTAACTATTCACAAAACACTGTCTTTTTCTTTTCCCTTTTTTTTTTTCTCACTGTCACTTTTACAACACGACACAACTGCTGGCCCTGGTGTTGGTCTGCTTGCACCGGTCAAGCTGGACTGCGGCACCGGTCAGGCTGGACTGCTGGCGTTGGTCAGGTCGGACTGCCGATGAAAGTGGCGCTGGCCAAGTATGAGGTCGAACCCCGGTTCAGATAGAACAGTGACTATCAACATCGATCTGTTCTCCTTTCTTCTTCCTGCATTAACGCATTGCACTTCTCTCTCTCTCTCTCACTAGTCTGCTCTTATCAAATGGACATGGTTGCTTTTCTTTTCTTTTTTTTTTTTTTTCTTTCTTTCCTCTTCATTAGTTAGCAACTCTCTCTCTCTCTCCACATCTCTCCTAAGTCCTTCCTCTGCAGACTATCCCCGTGCTAATCTCTCAACCTTGGTTTCTCTCTCTCCTCCCCTCATCTCTCTCTGCTCTTCTCTCCTCAGAGATTACACTCAGACCTCTCTCTCTCTCTCTGCTCTCTGTTCGTTCTCCCCCTCGTTTTCTTCGTTCTCTCACTCTCACATCCTTCTTATTCGTTTCCCATCTGTCCAAAAAGGGGGAGTTTCCATTGGTCAGTATTTTTACCCCTGACCCCGAAGTTATCTCCCCCTAAATTCCATTGGATATTCAAATCATGACAGTCACGCCTACACACCCTTTCTCTCTGTGGGGGTCAATTGGTCATTTAATTGATTAGCTAGATTTCACCCCCACCACACACTACCTTCCCCCCTTCCCTACTTAACTGGCGCCGTGTGGCTTAAGTCGTGGACCCCTGGTCACTCTAAATTGGCAGATGAGTCTGGGTAGGGTCCACACGTCTGACCAAACCACCGAGACCTGTCGTCCAGCCACTCAGACTGTCTGCTGTCTCCTTGCTGTGCTTTAAAATTTGGGCCCGATGAGACGCATGGAGCCTCTTGTGGCGCCAAGATGTCTGCGTTTGGGACTTATACCAGTTTGAAGTGGCCGGCGACGGACCACACTTTGGTTGTTTTGAATTTTGGGCCGTGACAGTCCCAATCACTCTTCTTCACTCTCTAACCTACGTTGTCGTACGGCGCGACATGTGTTGCAATGCGCACAGAAACGCCTAATATCCCAAGGATACCGGGGCCCGTAGTATTCTCCCCGTCAAATGCCCTTTTTTGAGGCCTTCTTACCGAGATGGCCCGAGGGTGACGTCACAGTTTTTTCTGACATCACCCCGCCTTTCCTGGCTTTGTAGGCACAACAATCTGTCTTTTTGTCTTCCCCGAACTCAATGAGTGAAAGTTCGGGACAATACCCCATCCTTTATCTCAAACCCATGGGGCCCCCCTTCCACCTTTCTTCTGTCCTGTGTGAGCGAGCCTAACAATTTCTAAGCGATAATCGCCCTTTTGTTCTGCTCGTGAGTGAGTGGGGTTAGTCTCACCGACATGCTCCAGTGCTTTCTGGAGTGTTTGACTGCCTGGGGCCTTTCTCTCCCGTGACTTTCCCTTTTCCCTGATTCAACACAGAAATCACGGTCTGGGGTCTCCATACCCACGTGCTCCTGGATGTTTCCAATCACCAATCATTTCGGCGGCTTTGGAAACGCCAACGCCTGTACAACTCCACTATAGAATGGTGTAGCAATAAACACCCGGGCCGTTCTGAATTCTGCTACGTTCCATCTATTTGTCTGCACCTCTGTGTTTTACCTGTGAATTGCCCCCCAACCAGGACTCTTTTCACCATAACACCAGTGCACCCAAGTGTCTCTAATGACATCAACCACATTGTCCCCTACTCTGGGCCTTTGTGCACTATCCATGTTATTGCCTGAATCTGTGGAACAACAGCAAAATCCCGACAAAATAACACTGTCATCTTGTTCATCTTTTTCTACCGCCCTCTCTCTTGGCCTGACCCTCATTGCTGCTGCTTCTGTGACTTAAATATACAAATCCCTAGCCAATGCCCTGTCTTATTGCACAGAAAACAGGTACCCATTCCTAGCCACGTGGCTATTGGTTTTCACCCTTGTTTGCTCACGTGACGCTGTGGGCCTACGGGTTGTGTACTGCCGACTCATTGCGTGAGTCATGTGCTGGCTGCTATCCTCTGAATATGCTTCCAGGCTTCCCTCTTGGGTTCAGGCAAATCACGCCTCGCTTCCCTGTATGTCTCAGCTGTCTGGAGTACCTCAGCTATTGGGTTGCACCTTTTTCCTTAATGTGGATGGTAAGGCCCATCCCACAACCATCAAGTATCTGTTCTTCATCACCAGTGTCTTAAGGCCTTCAAAATCACTGTCTACTCCACTAAGTTCTACCCATTTGTTGAAAGGTGACCCCAGTCTAACACCGAACTGTGTGTATGTTTTACCCCGTCGATTTTCGCCTCGCGAAACTTTCGCCTAAAAAAACCCTTTTTCAGTCAAATCATACGCCTTTATACTGCTTGTTTCACCTTGTCAAAAATCTCTCTGATCACCTTTGGGTAAGGGGGGGAAACTGTGTGTAACGCACGACCTGTCAACAAAGCAGACAGTTTATTGCCCAGTCATCTTCGGGCCAGCCCTCGTGCTCAGCAACCGATTCAAAACCGACTGATATAGGCATCGATCGAATCAGCTTCTTCTCTGAACAGTGGGAGTTTAAGTCTCGGTGCGCAACTTAGTCTGGCGGCCTACTGACTCAGAACTGGTGTCCATTTCACTGTGAATTTTTAGACTTTATTCTTTCCAACTCAAATTTGTTTCGCTAGAATCTCTGATTCCGCTTCTGCTCTAGCCCTCGCTGCACTCTCTGCATCTGCTTTAGCCTTTGACGCAGTGGTTTCTGCCTCTATACGTCCCTTTTCAAATTTCCTCCTTTCAGCCCTTTCATCTCTCTCAGTCTTCTGCTGAGTTCAATGAATCTACGCAGTTCATCTCCTGTATATCCCAGTTTTTTTCCCCCTCCAACTAATCAGTTTTCCGCAATGGGAGTAAAACTTCTTCAGCCATTTTCTTTTCTTATATGTTTAGCACCACTAAAACAGTTTTCGCTTAAAAAACCCAGTAAAAGTTGTACACAGTTTATCTACTAAACGTTACGAGTACAACCAACCAAAGGTAGTGTTTCCCAACACAAAGGGGCCTTAATCTTAAACCACAGCTTCGTGAGAGTTAAAACTAGAACCTCTTCTTCATTTCTCTGAACGACCTTTAAAAAACAAACCCCCCTACACACAAATCAATACTCAAAACTCAAAAAACTAAAGGAAATAATTAGAAGAGCTAATTAAATTGCCTTTAGTGGACGCTTCGCCCCAGTACTATTCTCAGTACTCACTTTTTTTCCCCCTGTGACTAATTTGGGCCAGCAATCCTGCAGGGCCCCCACTATTGTCCCCGGACGGGGGAAATCGGATGGTATGCTTAAGTGCACTAAGTTGATGTATTATTAGTCAGGCTTAACACACCAAGGTTATCTTTGCACTCATACACGCATAATGCACACTCATGCACCCACCAAACATTCACCTCTCTCTGGGAATGGGATGTCACGCATTCGTTTCTTTCCTAACACACTGAGAACAAGAAATACAATTCCTATGCTACTTATAATTAATCATGAACAATCAATCTCACACAATGAATAAATCAACACATTAAAAGATCAATACTTCCTAATCCCGGGTTATAATGAAATGACTCTTACCTGGCCAGTTTTCACACACACAACCACGCTTTCACACCACACCACAGTTCTGAAAAAGTCTCTTCACGTCTTCTTCCGCACTGCTTGATGTGATGCCCTTGGTTGACTGCTCCAGGCTTCAGGACTGGGTCTTCGTGGTCGTCTCTGGGATCTCGACGTAGAACTCTTCTCTTCGTCTTCTTCACCCACCTCTGGTTCAAATTCAGTTTGTCTGTCTTCACCCACCTCTGGGCTTCAACTTAGTTTCCTTCTCTTCCAGCTTGTCTTTAACTCTAAGACCTTGCTGTCTCTTCTATCTCCCAGACCACTGTTTCTCTCGACCCTTTCTCTGTCCTGCTCACTCCTCTCCTCTCTCTCTCTCTCCTCTGCCTTCTCTCTCTCTCTCTCCTGGTGTGGTTCTGTCGACACGTTGTTCTCCCTCATTTATATAGGAGGGAAACAAAGGATTCCCTTCGGGCCATGCCTTTGTCCACGCTGCTTCTCAAACCCCTAGTTCACAAGTACCCTGAATTCTCCACTCGCTACATTCCACACACATCAGCATTTACACACACCCCTACCTAATTGATTAGCAAACACACACACTTAGCCCCAGATGGACATCGACATTCCCGCCGACTTCGGTGGTTACTTAACACAGTAATTATCTTAAGGAGGGCTGCTACAACCTCCACACGCATTCAACCAGCCTGACAATAGAACCAACACAGTGACCCACGGCAATACCATCCAAACAAATCCAAGACTCCTGCTCTTCACTGACTGTTTACCCAAGAACCTCAGCTGACCGAGCAATTAGCGCTCACTTGGGGTGCCGAGGTCGTAGTGGTTACATTCCTTCCCCCTTTCGCCACCGGGCAGGTCCGAACTCTCTCCTAGGTGTTGTTTGTCATCTGACCACTTCGGCCTCGTTCACACAGTTCGCCGTGTGCGATGGGTAAGGTACCCTGGTTAATTGGTCTATTACCTATTTGTATACCACGTACAACGCCTTTGTCTCCAAGCATCTAATGCCTTTTGTGAGAGGTTTCACGCTCCTTGACAGCCTGACTACCCAAGACTGACCACCAGCATCTTCTACAAGGAGTACAGACTCTCATTCCTACCTTCTGCACACCTCCAGCCACCCCAAACCCTGCAAAGACAGTATTCCACAGCTCAGTCCCAACGGCTCCGTCGCATCTGCAGTGAGGACCAAGACTTGAGCATCAAGCACACAGATGGTGGATTTCTTTCGTGCTAGACAGTGTCCAGAGGACTTGGTCTACAAAGGTCTTGAGTCGGCTCGTTCTATCCCTCGCACCCAGCACTGACTCCTCAAGATCGTTCTAAGCAAGGCGAGCGGCCTGTTGCTGTCCTCACATTTCACTCCCACAACCTACTGTGAAAAACATCTTGCTCCGCAATTCCCACATTGTACAGTCCGATCCTTCCCTACAAGAAGTTTTTCCCGCCCGCCACTAGTTGCGTTCAACCGTGACACCACCCTTCGGGACCACCTTGTGCGAGCTGCCACCCCCACAGACAGACCATCCCTCCAGCACCAGTCCCTTGGTATCAAAGGCTGCAAAACATGCCCGTTTCATCGACCAATCAAGGACCATTATCGGCTCCAAGGGGAGGTTCACTGTCAAGGCGCCGTTCAACTGCCAGACTGAGAACATGAGTGTATGTCCTTACGTGCACACTATGTAACAAGAAATACACTGGTGAGACATACCGTCGCCGAGACGATCGCTTCTCAGAGCACCTGCGGTCAATGCACCTGGGATAGTGACCCTGTAGGCGTGCACTTCAACAGCCCTCAACACAGCTTCAAGCACTCAAGAGTTGCTGTGGTCTGGCATAACCATGCAAGTGTGAAGACACAAAGTGTATGAAATCTAGAAGTTCAGCCTTGGTGCTTGTGGTGACACCTGTGATGTCGTCAATGAAGCGTCCGAAGAATGGAGGGATGCGTCCAGGATATGAAGAGAGTATCTGCTCCTCAATGAAACCCACAAAGAGGCATGCGTAACTCGGCCCCATCTTGGTGCCCATAGCCACCCCTCGAGTTTGGACGAAGTGGCAATCACCAAAACAGAAACTGTTCAGTGTCAGGACCAGCTCTGCCAGCCTCAGGATGGTTGTGATGTCAATGTCAAAGGTGCTGTTCATTAGAATGTGTTTTATGGCCTGCAGACCCTCATTGTGGGGGAAGCTCGTGTACAAGGAAGTGACATCCATGGTGAATAAGAAACTGTCAGATCCATCCGGTGGGAAACGGAACTGGTCAAGCAGTTGAAGGGCGTGATTGGTGTCTTTGACAAAGGTTGGCAGAGAGGTAACAAGTGGTTGCAGGAGAGAGTCGATGAATTGCGAAATGAGAGTTGTCGGACAGGAACAGGCGGATACTATGGGACGTCCAGGGTTGTTGGGCTTGTGAATTTTAGGAAGGGCATAGAATTTGGTTTCCCGGGTTCTCGAACCACAGCTCTTGAGGCTTCAGTTGGGAGATGGCCCGATGCAATAGCTCCATTGACAATTTTCCTTACAAGGGCGTTGTCCTCTTTTTACTGTTGGTTTCTTCAGTGGGGTGTAAAAGTCGTGTCAGGTAGGTGAGTGGGCGTTGGAGGTCCCTTTTCGTTTTTGTGTTTGTGTGTGTAGGATTGCGTGCACGCGGCGTGCCGGCGGCTGGGTGGGGTGCATGGCTTGTTTGTGGTCTTCAGCGCTGCCCTGCTCTTGTTGTTTTTCGGGGGAAGGGGGGGGGGGGTGAAAAGGATTGTTCGTGGTTGTGCATGTGTGTATCATGTGTGTGCCTGGGCGCCCTGGGGTGTGCATGTCGTTGTGGGTTGTGGATATGTTTCCCCCCCCCTCCCCCCGCCCCCTCCCCCCCTCTCTCACTCTCTGCCTCTCTCTATGGTGGTGGATGTGTGGGGGTGGATGGTGCCGGGGGTGGGGGGTTGGTGAGCGCGCGCGCGCGCGCGTGGTGTGTGTGTGTGTGTGTGTGTGTGCGTGTTCCTCTCGTTCCCTCCCCCTCCCCCCTCCCTCTTTGCCCCCCCCCCCCCCCCCCCCCCCCCCCCTCCCGGCGGCGGCCGTCTGCTTTCAAGCCCAGATTTTCTCTGGTTTCTGTTCGCTCACCTTTCTTGGCCTGTGTCTGCCCAGCCTCCTCCCCTTATGTGTGTGTGTGTGGTGTGTGTTTTGAGTTCTTGTCACTTCAGGTTTGTTGAGGCGGTTCCGTGTCCTCGGTTTCATGTCACTTGGGGAGGGGGAGGGGGGGGGGACTCTGAGAGCCGAGGCGTGTTTCATTTTGGCCCCCCTTTTGTTTCGGTCTTTGCCACCAATCTTCAAATTGTGTAGCTGTTTATGGTGACTATTGTTTTTCTGTTGATATCATTGACATTATCAACTATGTTAAATTCGTGGAAATTACTGGAATATGCATGCGTTTAACGTGCCTAAGTTGTATTCGAGCAAAGAGAGTGTAATGCAAGGGAGAAGAAAAATTGAATTAAAAAAAAAAACTATGCAAGTGGCCCTTGCAGGCTGTTCATGGAGTCTACAGTCATCGCCCGCCTCGGCCCCGCGTCCCAAATGGACTGAACACCAAGGAGTGACCGCAGTGTCTTCCAGGCTTCTCCTAACCATTTTTGTTTGTTTGTCAGTATGTGTGTCACCCTTGTCAGTGTGTGTGAAGGGTGTATGTGTACATAGGATGTGTGTTTACCGTAGGCCTCTTTCCCCCTCCCTCCCCCCTCCCTGTCTTTCCCTTTCTCTCTCTCTGTTCCCATATCCTTGTCAGTTGTGCTCATCTTCTGTGTACCTGTTTGTTTTGTGTGTGTGTGTGTGTGTGAACACTTCACTTTTTACTTTAGTTGTTGCTATCTTCTTCTTCTTGTTTCTGTCTGTCACTAACTCATTCTGCCGATGAAGACACGAAGTGTCGACACGTCCTATCTTCTTTTCCACCTGTAAGTTGACAGTTTACCTTTTCTACTGTTTTACCTCATAGGTATTTACACATGACTTTACACTGGTCGTGTTAGGTGGAAACTTAGTGATGATGTTTGCATCACAGGACTTTACACTGGTCGTGTTCAGTGGAAACTTAGTGATGTTTGCATCACCGATGTGAACGGAACCTGGATCCAGCCCTTGCTGTATTCACAACCGGGATCGGCACCAACACTTACTTGGCCCTTCCGTAAGGAATATTCCATTAAGTTTCCTTAAAATAGATTCAAATTTCAATTTTTTTTTTCTTTTCGGAACGATCCTGGATTTAACGTTTGATCCGATTCTGCGCCAACAGGTGGGCACAATGGCCTTAACAATGTAGAACAATCTGAAATGCTGGATGATTTTTTTTCTTAAACCTGCGAAGATGTGACAAATATGCCAGTCATACATAAATGTTCTTATTCTAATAAAATATGTCTGAGGTGAAAGTAACTCCTCTGGATGTGAATAATGAGATGAGGAAGTTAGATCATGATAAATCAAAAGGTCCTGACTCGGTACTGAAGGGGGTAAGTGATGAATTATTTGTTCCACTATGTTCGGTGTTAGTCACTGGAAACCGGAGGACTGGAAGACAGCACAAGTAACATCTTCGTTTAAAAATAAAAAGTATTTCAATCAGATCTACGAAAACAAAACACCTACGAGTCAATTGTGTTTGTAATTGTAATTGGTATGTTTACTATCCAAACATGGGTTTTGTAAGAAGAGAGTTTGTGTGACTCAGCTGTTAAAAGTTATGGAGGACATAAGCTCGCTTCTTGATTGGGGTCATGACATAGCTATTATGTACCTGGACTTTAAAAACACATTTGGCACTGTACCACATGAAAGGCTGCAGTGAAACTGGCTGCCTATGGTATTTGTGGAGATTTACTCAATTGTTTAAGAAACTCCTTAAGATAGGCCACTACACAATAGAACAGCGCTATTGAAATCAAGGAAAACAACTGTCTTGAGTGGAATCCCTCAAGGTAGTATTCTTAGACCTGTTTTGTTTACTACATTCATAAAAGATTGCCAGATCACTGCTTCATGAACACATGTATATGATATTTGCTGATGATACAAAAGTAAACAGTACAGCGGCATCAAACAGTATTCTTATACAAATGATATTGATAAGTTGCAACTGAGATTGATCTTAAACCTGGAATTTGTTTTTTGATGCGTAGAAGAGTGTTGTTTTGCATGCTGACAAGATCAATAAAGAATGTGTATATGAGTTTACTAAGACAATTAACAAATAAATGTTCTGATGGAGGAAAAGGTTCTGACTTTCGACAGTAAGCAGTGTTTTGGTCTTTACATCCAAACAGCTGGGTATCATCAATAAGGAATTTTTTTATTTATTTATCATTTTACTAAGGTGAAGATGTCTTATTCAGAAATCTTTTGTTCTTCCTCACTTGGAATATGCTCATGTACTGTGATGTTCAGTTTTGGAGCGGCAGTCTGTGCAAAGAGAAAGGTTGCAAAAACGTGCTACAAAAAAAAAAAAAAAAAAAAAAATAAAAGAATGCAAAAGTACATGGTATTCAGAAAGCTTACGATATTTACATCTCCTCTGTGTGAACTGCAAGGAAGGAGGATCAGAGGCGATGACAATCACATGGATTCATTTTTCCTGTTGAATTCAACTCCCATCCTGCGCCATGTATGAGAAGATAAGTGATAGCTCATTCGATTTCGTTGTCCTGAATGTTGTTTGTTTTACCTGAAGACCTAAGAGGTCGAAAGGTGTCGTGTTTTGTCTTGTAATTTGTTTGTCCTTATTCTCTTACGGAATCACTGACAATTCATGAAAAAAAAGAATTGTTTCAATTAAAATGGATGCAAGGATTTTTGACAAATCGGGTACAGCTTGTAAGAGTAGGTGGTGAAAGATCAAATAAAGCCAAGGTTCTAAGTGGTATACCTCGGGGTAGCATCTTGGGCCCAATATTATTCACAGTGTTTATAAACGACTTGCCATTATCATTAAAAAGCATCTGTAAAATATTTGCCGATGATATAAAACTGTACGCTAAAACTTCACAATTCTCAGATTTACATAATGATCTTTATAAACTCCAAAATTGGTCAGATGTATGGAATCTGTATTTCAATATCTCTAAATGTGATGTGCTACATATTGGAAAAAACAACAACCAAGAACATGCTTATTATATGAGACAAAATGACAGCTTACCGCAGATAAAGATCCTAAAAGAAGAAAAAGATTTGGGAGTAACTTTCGATAGCATGTTGTCTTTTGATCTACATATTGGCAAAGTCGTTAATAAAGCCAATCAAATGTTGGGTGTCACAAGGAGAAGTTTCTCTTACTTAGATAAGGAAGTATTCCTAAAACTCTATAAATCTTTTGTGAGACCTCATTTGGAATATGCTAATGCGATTTGGTGTCCATACTTGAAAAGACAGTCATCACAAATAGAAAGAGTTCAAAGACGTGCTACAAAGCTATTAAAAGAATGCAAAGATAAATCTTATGCAGAAAGATTACAATATTTGAATCTTCATTCACTAAAAGGCAGAAGGACAAGAGGTGACCTTATACAGACTTATAAAATATTTAATGGATTTGATAATGTTTGTGTTGACTCACTCTTTTCTCTATCACAACATAACCTCACAAGAAATGCAGAAGGAACGATATTTATTCAGCACTGCCGTACTAACAAAAGAAAATTTTCCTTTTCACACAGTGTAGCCCCTTATGGAATGAACTCCCTGCTAACATAAAATTTGCAGAATACACTAACACGTTCAAGAATCTTTTGGATGTAATTCCAAAGTATAAGAACTTTTGAATCATTTTGATGATTAAAATGCCGTATTAGGCATAGTGTAACAAAATGACAATTGCGCATTCAACACCTGTACTTTAAACAAAAAAGTATTTGACAAAGAGGGGACGAACATAGGCCGCGAGGCCAAGGCTTTTGAGCCAGTCCCTATTACTACTACTACTACTACTAATTTCCGCCTTCTATCATCTCACTTTGAAACTAGGCCTAACGTTTTCTGATTAACAGTAAACAAGTGGGGCAACTTTTGCTCCCATAAGAAAACCTAACACAGAGTAACTTTTATTCAAGACTGGTACAGCCTTTTAAACTTGAATAAAGTCAGACAAATACATAGACGAACAATCTAATAGTGAGGGGGGGGGGGGGGGGGGGGGGGGGGAAACAAGCGCAGGCCAACAACTGAACTGTCTTCATAGTGATGACTTGGCAAGTTAAGGAGGGGGGTTGAAGATGGAGAAATTGGGAACATGAAATTAAGAAAATATATTACAGATATGAAAACCCTTCACTAGCTGCATAAGGGAACCATCGTAATCCCTTTTGAAGGCAGATATATTTGTATTGCCTGCTCTGATTTCTGATTAGCTCTTGTCTTTTCTGCAGTGCCCTTGACCTTTCACACCGGAAGTTAATTCTTCTACCTCGAAATACAGAAGTGATAGTACGAACGGCGCCAGGTTCGATACAGCAAATATGCACTACACTCTGATACTTTACCAGAATGGTATGGTATAAACTGCTGATTTTTTTCATTGATTAGATGTGATGTAGGCCTATATGATTCTTGTCTGAGTGGTACCCACTCAAATTGACCATTTGTAGACTTCAGCGAAGGAAATGAGTATCGTGTGACAGACTGCAGTGTCTTCTTCTTCTTCTTTCCTAAAATACTGGTTCACTCAAAAACGAGTAGGTCACCAGCGCGCATATTAAAAAATAAAATAAAATAACTAAAACAGTGCGACTCTGACTGTTGGCCCCTGGAGCAAATTTGGCAACAAGGGGTCGCACTCGATTTAAAAGCAATGGCCAAATTCAGGCCCAGGTGATAATAAAATATCTGGGGAAATAAAAATAGAAAATCATCAATATGCAGATCTCAAAAACTGTCGAATCAATTTGTCCCTTGAATGAGATTGCACTTGTGGCGATCTTGATGGCACCCGGCAGTGAGTTCCACAGCCGTACAGAACTGGGTTAAAAAGATATGTAAGGGGTTTTGTCAATATTTGATGCAGGTATGGTATAACATTGACCCCCACTCCTGGTGCTACTTTTATTCAATATAGTTGTTCCTTTGGAATATCAATTACTTTAGCTCTGCCTTTGAAAAAGGTGTTAAGTTTAATAAAAGCTCTTCTCTCTTCTAAGGTTTCCATTCTAATTTCCTCATGTTCTTCCTAGTATTCCCTTTTCTCTGATGTGGTTCCCTGTTACGAACCGTGCTGCTCTCTTCTGAATCTTTTCGAGGTTATCAATGTCCTTTAGATGGTAAGGACCCCAAACTGACAACCATATTCCAGTACTGGTCTAACCAGTGTTTTGTAGCAGTCGTCTTTAACCTTTTGGGGCAGTCATTGATGTTCCTGTATAAGAAAGCTAAGATGTTATTTGCTTTCTTACATACTAAATTGTAATGTTCTTTCCATTTGAGACGACTATCTATAATCACGCCTAAATATTTTGCAGCATTAGTTTCTTTAAGAATAGTATTATGGATAGAATAATCTGATCTAATTGGTGAGCGTTTGTTACATATACGCAACACTTGGCACTTTTGGGGATGAAATTCCATTTTCCAAGTTCTTTCCCACTCTTGTAAAGCGTTTAGATCTTCTTGTAGAATGCGAGTATCATTCTTGCTTCTGATTGTTTATATACTAACTGTCATCTGCAAAAAGCCTTATAGTAGTTCCAGGAGAGAGATTTTCTACTTATGTCATTTATATAAATTAAGAAAAACAAGGGCCCCAGAACAGTTCCCTGTGGTACACCTGACAAGACTGGTTTACAATGGGATGACGACCCTTCCACAACAACTTTCTGCGTTCTCCCAACGAGGAATGATCTAGCCCATTTTAGCAAAGAACCGTCAATGCCAATGTGTTTAATTTAAGCAGCGGGCCCCCTCATGGTCAACCTTATCAAAGGCTTTAGAAAAGTCTAATAAAATTGCATCTATTTGCTGTCTGTTATTTAAACAGTTACTAAAATCATTGAGAGTTGTTATAAGTTGAGTCTCACAACTCCTTCGCTGTCTAAAACCATGCTGGGAATTATTTAAGAAGTCATATTTGTCAAGATGGTCCATTATGCTACTATATATTTATGTGTTCAAGTAGTTTAGCTGATATGGATGTAAGAGATACAGGTCTATAGTTCTCTGCTTTTGTTTTGTCCCCATTTTGAATAAGGGAACAATGCTCGCATCTCGCCACTCATCAGGTATTACTCCCTGGTCCAGTGAAGCTTGGTAAAGTAATTGGTATACCTCACTCAATTCATTGGCACATAATTTTAAGAGCTTGCCAGGAATGCCATCGGGACCAGTAGCTTTGTTTTCATTAATATTGGTCAGTAACTTAAATACTCCTGCTTTGTTTACTTTGATGTTTTGCATTTCAGGGAGTTTATCATCATCCTTTAGTCTAACGTTAATTAAAGGTTTGGATTTGAGAAAACTAAAACAAAACTGCTTGTTTAGTAAGTTTGCTTTCCCTTCAGGGTCTGTATTAGGTATTCTGGTTGTTTCTCAGGTCTGGAATCCCAATGTTGTCCTGTCTCTTACTCCTTATGTAAGACCATAATTTCTTGTTTTGATGATCACCTTCCGAAATCATCGAATTAACATAATTGGAGTGAGCAAGTCTACATTCTCTCTGACCCGTCTCTTAATATGTTTATACCTAACCAGTAATTTTTCTGAATTAGGATGTAGTTTCAATTTCTTAAAGAAACGATGTTTCCTTCTCAACAAACGTTTAGTTTTTGTAGTAATCCATGGCTGGTGGTTCTTGCTTGAAGTTATTTTAGTAGGTATGTTGTCATCCATAATAAATTCCAAGTTAGATTTTATACACTTCCAAAGGTCACTGACATTATCTTTAACACTATGGGACCTCAAAAAAAGACGGCTGAAATCACGAGTATCCCTGCGCAATTTTGGTAAATCTGCTTGGTTCCAGAGTTGATGGTACGTTTAGGGGTTTTCTTCGAAAGGGTTGAAAGTTGCTCTCTAAGAGAACTATATCATTGATCACCCAGGCCTGCAATTAATTCCTGATTGCCTAAGGCGCCTGGACAATTGGTAAAAAATAAATCCAGGAATGCCTTACCCCGAGTTGGTGATTCAACTGACTGTACTAATCCAAGGTCTTTGGTGGCATCAAAAAACTGAGTATTAATATTTTTACTGTATTGATTACCAAGTATGGCATCTTCACTCCAATCAATATCTGGTAAGTTAAAGTCTCCACCAATCCATAATATTGCCTTCCTATTGGCCAAAACAATATTAGAAATTTTCTCTGCAGATAGACGAACATACATTTCATCTGAGTCTGGAGGTCTGTAAACTGATCCAACAATGACAGGTCTCTATATTCTTAAAATTAATCCTACAAAATAAACTTTCACTATTTTTGCCTTGATATAAAAAACTCACTGGCTAAGTTCTTCCTAATGGCAATCAAGACTCCCCACCTCTTTTTCCAGTCTGTCCCTTTTTATAAATATCAAAGTCCTCCATTAGAAGTTCGCTGCTGGATGTTCCAGTTTCTAGTCAAGTTTCTGTTCCAATTACAACATCAATGTTTTTTTCGGTGACTAATTACTGAGTTCTTCCTTTTTCTTTATAAGAGATTGAAATTTACAACTATCATTTAAGTTTATCTTTTTCTCTTAATAATTTGGGGTTCCGTTGCACTTTATGATTTGGGATTTTATCAGTTTTAGAATCAGGGGTGGATGCAAACTTAGGACAAAATTTCAAGTTTTCTTTTGGGGATGGTCTGGTGAGATAGGGTCAAAACGTTGCTTTCTGAGCTGCAGTCTTCAATAGAATCTTCAAAAGTCTCGAGCTAAAGTTTGGAAGCCCGCAGGTAAAACAAGTCCAAGATATATCACTATTGCATAATGCTTCATAAACTGCTGAATTCTTAACATACATTTGTGTGATACCCTGAATTGCAGACGTCACAGGCAACTGCTTTATGTTTCCATGTGACTCTTAAATTGCAAACTCGCATGGACATTTTACTTTGGTGGACGGACCAGATTGAGTTTCAAAAGTCTCCCGATAGGATAAGGCTTAAAAGCCATGATTTAACTCCTCTATGTCTAACTCTTTTAATCAAACAATTCCTTATCACTGTACTATTCTGATGTTAATTGAAATCAGGGGTTCAAATCTGGGCCTAGTAATAGACGTGAGAACAGTACTCGGCACAGGTGCACACAGGAGACTAACATGGTTCAGGTTGCACAAAGTTTTGAAACCTGCAAAAATAGAACTAAAGGCGTCTACATCTACATCTAAAATTTCAAAATTAAACTGAGTGCTAGGAATATTGTTGTTCCTGTCACATGTGGAAAGAGCAAGGAAAATAGAAAACTTTTAACGAAGCAGAGGAACAACACGCCGGTAGCCATCTTGAAAGCCAAATAAGAAAAACTCACCTTGAAAGGGTTTAAAACACAATTTCGTTAAAATAAAATAAATTTAGCATTAAACCAACAGTACTGATCATTAAAATTGACAGTTACTCGTATGAGTAAAAGATGTTAAAGATGTAAAGACGTAAAAGATGTAAAAATGAATTAAAAACGGGAGCTCCAAAAGCCAGGCAGCCTCCTCGCCGGACATGCGCGATCATTGTTGACGAAATTCAACTGACTTCAAAGACTACCAGAGAGGACTGGGACGGTTCGAAGTAACAGCAAACTTCATGTTTAGTGTACACACAACACAACACACACACACACACACACACACACACACACACACACACACACACTCACACCGCTCCTTTGTTTGTGTCTATCTTACTGAGTGATTGGTGGTCTCAAATCGAAGAGTCTAACCATTAATCAAGTCCGTGAGAGAGTCCCCGAAATAACTTTTCTGCATGTCTCTACACATAAAAGATTTCCATAAATCATGGTTAGATGGTATGTTTGTTAAAGATATATGAAGTGACCACAGACAAAGGGGCATCATTTTTTTTCTTCGGTTTCCATGAAAGGCATAGGCACAGCACAAACTTTTAAGTTAATGTTTCGGAGCTGTCATGCAGTTTTACCTGCCAGTCATAAGCTAAAAGTATGAATTTGCTGTTGTGATCATACTTTTCACTTTGTGGACACAGTGTATGTGTAAACTATTTGGGGAAAAAAACACACCACCCTTTACACTCTTTTAGTAGTACGGAAAGGCAACTTTGTCAAAGCAGCACACCACAGGTACAAGTTTGAGAAAATTGCTTTTCTCACTACAATCAGAAGAATACACAGGGGGTAAATGTAAATTTTGCCAACTATTCATTCTGTCAGAATGTGTGTGTGTGTGTGTGTGTGTGTGTGTGTGTGTGTGTGTGTGTGTGTGTGTGTGTGTGTGTGTGTGTGAACATCACTAATATGGAGGAAGGCTTATTATTGTCATATTTGCAAGCTGTAATTTTGTTATTTTGCTAATCAAAACATCCTAAAAAGAATCTTGTTCAAGCTCTGCTGATTGGTTTGTGTCGTCTCTACGCCTTTGGTTGCATTTTTCTCACTGCTGATATATAGACTGCAAAACACAAATTACTAGGAAGCAAAACTAGTTTAAATCAGTAAAAAAAAATTGCAAGTGGAAATGGTGTTGTGACAGTTTTGAACAGCGTGCATATTTTTACATGTTCCTGTGAGTCTCTGGCATTTCTCTGGTAAAAATTAAAGGAAAAGGGTTATGAAATATGAATTATTAATATCTCTACCTGCATACAAAGTCTATGAAATATGAATTATTAATAGTCTACCTGCATACAAAGTCGTAGCTGTCAACCTTCCCAAATTTTTCTAGAATTTCCCCGATTTAAGAATTATTTGCGAAATCCTGAATTTAATGAAAGAAAAGAATTTCAAAGTGAAGTTTAGAAATGTGGAATCACAGGGAAATCTTGACAATATATACATAGCAGAATATAACACAAACTATGTTATGTAGATGTTGGCAGTTTTATATTTGGAAAATGCATTTTCTTTCTAAGCCCCACATTGTCAGCTGAATCACGATACAGCGGAGTCCATGAAATCCTGTTCAGGGATGTCCCGCCAGACGTGATCCTTGAGTTTTTGAGAGAGATTAACATTTTTCATCTGATTTAAGTTTTTACGGAAGAAAAGATTTTTAACGAAGTTTCTGGTACGTTTCTAGACGATGTCATTTAAAGAGATGTATGAAAGGTTTTTTTTTTTTTTTTTTTTTTTTTTTTTTTTAATGACTGGTGAGTTGATTTTAACGTGACAGCCCTGATGTGGCCCTTTGCGGTCGGCTGGGCTATAAACAACATTATCTTATCTTATCCTAGCTGAATCACGAGGAGGTTAGAAATGCTTTCTCTCAAAAGCCAAACTGCCCACTTTTCACTCCACTTCCTCCCTTCATCTCCTGGCTCTTAAATTATGACTGGAATGTTGGCAGCTATGCAAAGTCCAGATAACACAACGCACACATGCTCACTACAGTCACATGTAGTTACACACCCCTTTATGTGTGTGTGTGTGTGTGTGTGTGTGTGTGTGTGTGTGTGTGTGTGTGTGTGAGAGTTCATATATGATTATGTAATTATTTATATAATAGATAATGTCTGTAGTGTATTGTTTGACTACATTGCTTCAGCTGTACCATTATATATCAGTGGGTAATCTTCAATCACTTTACTTTTACACAGGGGAAGGAGATGTGCCTCCTGTGAGATGTCTGTTGAAGAGTCTGCAGGCACGGCTGTCTGCACATCAGGATGATGCCAGGGTCACCTATGGAGAAGACAGTGTGTTGGTCAGGCTCTGTCCACTGAATCAAGACCTTAAGGTCAGTGAGCGACAGACTTCTGATCATAATTTGATCCAGTGGAGCCATTCCCTAGTTTTAAGCATGGATGTTGAGTTGTAACTTTTGGGCAGATGTAATGAATGTATTTTACTCTCTTTCATTTTTTGTTGTTGTGTATGTGTTCATGTTACCATGTGAATGTTGGTTTGTGTAGCCACCACTTTATCACTTTTCCCAGGTTTATTTTGAATCATCTTTTAAATTTTGATTGTGATAAATGCATTTAGTTTTTAACTGTAAAGTCAGGAGATGTGTTGGGATGTGAAGGGAATATTAAAAGGGGCATGGGGAAGGAGTGGGCAGTTTGAGGACGAGGATGTAGTGGAAATGGTTGAAATATTGGTGATGGGGTACGTGAAAATAATTGTTTTGTACACTTTCTTTTCATTTTAGTTGAGCTCTTGATCTTTACGTTTAGAATAACAGAAAACACAAATTTTCTGAAATTCTTGATCAACGTATTTAAATAAAAAGGTTTATGTTTAAAATGGAAAAAAGACAACTTTTAAAATTTTTTTTTATAATACTCTTGATTCTGCCAACATTTTGTTAAAAATAAAACTGTTACTGTCACAGGTTGTTGACATCAGCTGTATTGAAGTGCAGTGGACAACTTTGAATTCTTTGGACATTGAAAGCATTCCTTTATACTCGGACACAACGACTGAAGAGAACGAATCGGGGTAAGGAGTGTGTGTGTGTGTGTGTGTGTGTGTGTGTGTGTGTGTGTGTGTGTGTGTGTGTGTGTGTGTGTGTGTGTGAGACATTGTGATAGCTATGTGATTTGGTTTATAGAATTTAAATGTTATTGTGAATGGAAGAAAGTGACACTAAAGCATAATCCAGTGAAATGAATGATGTATAGTCAAGACATGATTAACGAAGTAAATCAATATTCACCTGGGGAGAGTGAAGTTTGATTGTAATTGTGTGGAATTGTAAAGGTGTTGTTATGACCTTAAAGGCTATGTCATACAGGAGTCGCACAATAATTTTTCATTAACTTTTTTTAGCGTTCAAAGTGCATTAAGCTGGTGTGCATACTGAATGGCTGATGTTTTATGGATATGGCTGAATGTGACTACAAATCATGCTCAAAATGGCCTGAACCAGTTCCTAAAAGCTTTCGCTGTGAGGACGTAAAACTCGACCATTTTCGGCTTGAGCCAGTTGTTTGTCCAGCCTCTTTGTGCCATAGATAAGACTTATTCTAGTAAGACGTCTGATCGGATGTTAAGAGAAAAACATGAAATCACTTTGTACTTGTAGTCTGTCCACAACAGTAGTTTTTGCAGATCTTCATTATTAAATTACCTGAGTATTTTCTGTGTGTTTCAGTTCAGCAGAGCCTGGCCCTCAGTTGCCAAGGAATGGCACTTGGTTGCCAGAATATCTGCATGATCTTGCCGATAACCTTCCTTATGCAGGTGTGTGTGTGTGTGTGTGTGTGTGTGCGCGCGCGTGTGTATGTGCGTGCATGTGTTTGTGTGCATGTACATGTGCGTGTGTGTGTGCGTGCACATACATGTGTGTATGTATGTGTTTATTTGTGTGTGTGTGTGTGTGTGTGTGCGTGTGTGTGCGTATTTGTGTGTGTGTGAGTTGGCGTGCATGCGTATGTGGGTGCGTAAATGAAGCTCACAAGCTTGGAGAAATACTGTCGTAGAACTATTCAGAGTTATGAAATGAGAGTTTGGTTACTGCACGATCCTGATGATTAAAAAAGAAAAACAGCTAATGAACCAGTGGAAGGGTGGTTGAAGCCTCTTGCAGAAGATGGACAAGAACTGTTTCAAGAGAAAAGAGTCCTCGGTACTGATGAAAAACTATGCAACTTTCATCCTATTCTGACTTTGAGAAAAAGCTATGCTCACAAAGTTTAATTCAATACCAAGGAAGAACTGCTATCATAAAGTTTACTTCTGCTTTGAGGGGGTGCTACCCTCACACTGTTTATTTCAATTCTGAGGAAGGGCAAAGGTTTGGGAATTTATTTAGCAATTTTCAGTACTGAGGGAGAGCGAGTAGGTTAACAAAGTGTGTTTGAATACTGAGGAAGAGTTGAGCAAGGAACATTTATTTCAACACTGAGGAACATTTACTTTATTACTTAGAAAGAAGTATGTTCACAGTGTTTGTTTCAGCACTGAGGAACAGACACACTGTCGCTGTCAAACATTTATTTGAATACTAAGGAAAAGCTGTTTTCACAGCATTTGTTTCGTGCTGAAGAAGAGCTACACTCACAACATTTATTTCAGTGCTGAAGAAGAGCTATGGTTGCAATGTTTATTTCAGACTGATGAAGAGCTTGCAATGTTTTTTTTTCAGCACTGTGGAAGAGCTACATTCAGAATGTTTCCATCAATACTTAGAAAGAGCTATGCTTGGAATGTTTATTTCAGTACCGAAGAAGAGCTATGCAGCTACTTTATTTCAATATTTGGGAAGAGCTACACTTGCAACATTTATTTTGATACCATAATGTGTATCTTTACTCTTTTTTTTTATAATCATAAATGCTCTATGTCATGGAATTTTTAATTGAATGGATGTCACTGAAAACATGCACCACTTTTGCCAAGACGGGAGTGGAAGGGAAGTAAACCACACAAGATCTGTTAGACTTACCTTCTCCTGATCCTGTCAATGGGTCAAGTAGGTAACCTGAGTAGATAAGGATTCTACCTTTTAAATTTAATACTCAGCTCTCAGTCTTGTGGACAGATCTGAGCAATATAGATCTGTGGGGTTGACAGGGCACCGAGCCTGTCAAGCTGCTATGTGTATGGCACTCTGACAAAGATTCCTTTAAACTCCAGTTGTTGGTAGAAAAATCCCATCAGCAGATTTTGTATGCATGGGTCCACACAGTGAGTTAGCTTAGTTGCTCAGTTTAGAAAAGTGTTACTAAAATGACCAATTTAATGTTATCTGTTAACCAAAATGTGGTCAGCAGACACACCAGAATCATTAGATGCATATTAATCAACCTGACCATGTTGTTTGCAGGATATACTTTGGACATATACCTCATCAATGTTCATTTGAAACTGGAAAGGTTGGTGAGACACCACATGTCTGTGTGTCATTTTAGTGTTTGCTATCAGGACTTGAATTTAGATTTCAGAAAAGCAATCTCATGTCTGTTGCGTTACTTGGAAGTGTTGGAAGTCATATGTTCCTCATCTCATTGAGCATGTGCTTGTATGTGTAAAAATATGATTGCATATGCATGCATGTTTAAAGATAGCAGTCAGGGTACATGAAGCCTTCAGTCTGTTGCACTGGAAGTCAGTCCTAAATCTGAGCTGTCATTGTCTGTCTGTCTGTCTCTGTTTCTCTCTGTCACTAGTGTCAGTCTGTATTGCTTTTTCTGTTGCTCTGTCTTTCTCCACCTCTCTTTCTCCGTATGCTTAGAGTCTTGTAATGGGTGCCTTAGTTTGATGCTGTTTGTTTGTGTCCCTCTCTCCTCTTTTTTCATCCTTTCATCATTACAGACCTCTTGACCTCCCTCTGGGGCTATCAGGTACCTTTAATGCCCAGAACACATATTAGGGCAGGACTTTTTTCATCCTTTCATCATTACAGACCTCTTGACCTCCCTCTGGGGCTATCAGGTACCTTTAATGCCCAGAACACATTATTAGGGCAGGACTTTTTTCATCCTTTCATCATTACAGACCTCTTGACCTTCCTCTGGGGCTATCAGGTACCTTTAATGCCCAGAACACATATTAGGGCAGGACTTTTTTCATCCTTTCATCATTTCTTGACCTCCCTCTGGGGCTATCAGGTACCTTTAATGCCCAGAACACATATTAGGGCAGGACTTTTTTAATCCTTTCATCATTACAGACCTCTTGACCTCCCTCTGGGGCTATCAGGTACCTTTAATGCCCAGAACACATATTAGGGCAGGACTTTTTTCATCCTTTCATCATTACAGACCTCTTGACCTCCCTCTGGGCTATCAGGTACCTTTAATGCCCAGAACACATATTAGGGCAGGACTTTTTTCATCCTTTCATCATTACAGACCTCTTGACCTCCCTCTGGGGCTATCAGGTACCTTTAATGCCCAGAACACATATTAGGGCAGGACTTTTTTCATCCTTTCATCATTACAGACCTCTTGACCTCCCTCTGGGCTATCAGGTACCTTTAATGCCCAGAACACATATTAGGGCAGGACTTTTTTCATCCTTTCATCATTACAGACCTCTTGACCTCCTCTGGGCTATCAGGTACCTTTAATGCCCAGAACACATATTAGGGCAGGACTTTTTTCATCCTTTCATCATTACAGACCTCTTGACCTCCCTCTGGGGCTATCAGGTACCTTTAATGCCAGAACACATATTAGGGCAGGACTTTTTTCATCCTTTCATCATTACAGACCTCTTGACCACCCTCTGGGGCTATCAGGTACCTTTAATGCCCAGAACACATATTAGGGCAGGACTTTTTTCATCCTTACATCATTACAGACCTCTTGACCTCCCTCTGGGGCTATCAGGTACCTTTAATGCCCAGAACACATATTAGGGCAGGACTTTTTTTTTTTTTTTTTACCAGCAAATGGTCAAAAACTAGACAATCTGTGAACCAAAATTTATGGCTGTGGTAATGGTTATCCATCATCAGCAAAACAACTTGGGAGTTTCTTTCCTCCAGTCCCCAGTAGATGTTTGAGAATTATTGCACATGCCCAGATTCAGAAGCTGGGTTGCATCATCCACCCTTTGTATGACACACATGATGGCGTGTCCAGTACAGTGGGGCAGCCCTTTCTGTCATATCATACATATATAGTGTGTCAGTATGTCTTAGTTCTTCTTCCCTTGACATTTTGCATCATTGCTCTGCATCTCTCAACTTTCCACCTCCACTCTCTTACCATGTATGTTTTTTCCACCCTTGTTTTAACTTTTTTTGGCAAGGATTCCGGTGGAAGCTGGCTCACTATGTCGGATATGATGCAATAGTGCTATGCAGGTGTTTGGTCAGACAAGACATGTGGCAATAATGACAGTGACAGTCATTCTAAAAACAACTAACTGGATTTTTCTGAGGATTTTCAGTCGGTGGTACAACGCTGACGCTTAGTCCTTCCTGCATCATATAACATGAATGGCAAACTGAAATGGTCAATTTCATAGGGTAAGTAGAAGTGAAAATAGCCAGTCAATGTATCTCTTTAAGCATTGAAGCAGTCTACTCTGAAACACAATGATGGGAAGTTTTCAACACTATCAGACATGTTATAGTTATGTTGGTTTTGGAAACTTACATCAACAAGAGGCTTTAAGATTTTTCTGTGGGTTACTGTGGAAAGACAAAATCACTATCAGCTTTATGATTTCTGAGAAAACATTAAAGACTGGCCCAGAGTGGGTGTCCTGAAGCAGTTACAATGTTAACACTGCACACTGAGCATTATAACAGTTTGTCGTAAATGTGTTAACGATCAGTGTATCTGCAAATTACTAAAGTCGCTGTTTCTCACTTTCTCTGTCTGTCTGTCAGTCTGCCTGTCTGTCTGTCTGTCTCTGTGTCACATTCTATCTTATCCCGGCGCTGCAGTATTTTGTCTTTTCTTCTCTGTCCTCGGTGTCTCTGTCCATATTTCCCTTTTAACCCCCACCCTCTTCCCCCCCCCCCCCCCCCCCCCCCCCCCCCCCCCCCCCCCCCTCCCCTGCCCCCTTCAGCTTTCCTTCTTCTGTCGGTGTTCACTTTGTCCTGCTGTCCCGTCCAATTTTTCTGCATGCCAGTTTCCTTTCGTCTTTTGTTTGTTTGTTTGTTTGTTGGTTTTTTTTGGTTCACCCTGAGAGTTCTGTTCTCCATGTATGTAGCAATAGCACTTCAATACCTGGATGTCTGTTCTTCCTACCAGCTGCACGCTGTCAATTGGTGCCATGCTGCGGCTGCGGGAGTGGCACGGTGCAGAGGTGAAACT
This sequence comes from Conus ventricosus, assembly GCA_018398815.1. Lineage (NCBI taxonomy): Eukaryota > Metazoa > Mollusca > Gastropoda > Neogastropoda > Conidae > Conus > Conus ventricosus. The sequence goes on from CM031612.1 coordinate 79,211,659, forward strand.
TGTGGGCAGTGCAGAGGAGCAGGACCACCACATGACACAGACACTGTGCGAGATTCTTCACGCCCAGTTTCTCCATCCTCATCAGCTGAAGTCTGTGTCTTGGCCTCTGTGGATTGGCATGCTTGTGTGGCCGGTAGGTTTGGGAGGATGGATTAGCTTAAAAAAAAAAAATTCATATTTAGTCTTTTCACTACAGTTTTTATTTTTTTATTTTTTATTTTTTAACAGAACGTGCAAGTAAAACCCCGTTTTTTCTGTGTTGGACCACCTTGCCTTCTCCCCCACCAAATCTTCAAAGTTCGAATCACAACAAATTTTGTATAGACATCTCGGAGGGGATGTGGTTTGCTGTGCATGTGTCTGTGAGTTGTTGATGTCTGTAACAACAAATAACTGACGCTTGTGATCACTCACCTGCTTTGCAAAGACCTGGAATCCATCCTTAACATCAGTGCTGACTCCCTGCTTCTTGGTCATCTCACACAGCAGTTTGAAGCGATTGCAATCACTGCACTGTCTACACTGCTTGCTGAGCTGTCATTATTAACCCTTACGCTGGTTGTCGCAACATAAGTTACGTCATGGCCGTCACTGGTTGTGACATTAGTCGTGCTGTAGGGTGAGCTTTGCCAGCCTAGTTTCACTGACACACACAGACACAAAACTATGGCTCAGTGAGAAACTAATTTACATGAATGACTGGGTGAGCCCCGGACCATGGATTTTCAGCATTTTAGCGTAGTTTATGGTTAGTAGCAGCTTGTAATGCATAGTGCGATTCCAGAGGATAATGTTATAGAATTAGGAACTTTGAAAAAAAATTTTTTTTATGAAAGTTTTGATTTATTCACATGTGGATAATGAGGGGGGTGGGGGTGGGGGGGTGGAACAATACAAAAAATACAATCAAATTCAAGCATGTTAGGTCGTCATGAAGCCACATCAAGGAAATACAATATTTTCATGATCAGTCTGCTAAAGCACAGTGACAATCGCTTTGCAGTCACTGGTCTATATAAGTTTGATGTACCATGAACATAAGTTCAAATAATGATACAGTTTATAATACATGAATACCAGGCTTTCCTTTATAACAAGAGCCTTCCGCACAAATTTAAATGATGACTGTACAGTGATTAAGTCATATTTTAAACAAGATTTCCTTTTCAGCCACACTGATGTCAGAACAGTAGTAATAAGGAAGTTCATGATTGTTAGGTGGCTTCTAAACGAAGATTTCCATTGCAACCAGCACTCGTATCACATGCCTTTTTTTTGTGTTTTTTTTTTTTTTTTTTTGCTGAAGTTTTTCTTTAATCTGTAAGAATAAAAGGTGTATACGATTCCCTTTTTTTTTTCAAATCGTGTCGGGCAATTAATTTTGGCTATATATTCATCAGTTTGAAACTTTCCTAATAGTCATTTCCTAAATACACTACACGTTGGAACACATTTGTTTTAGAATTAGGAACTTGTTTGAAGACCTTTTTTTTTCTGAATTTCTTGTGGAAAAAGCAGGTGAAGAAGTAGCTTTGGACATTTTTAATGAACTGGTAGTTTTGGACATTTTTAATGAACTGGTAGTTTTGGACATTTTTAATGAACTGGTAGTTTTGGACATTTTTAATGATCTAGTGGGTGGTAGTTTTGATTTAGATCAAGCACCATGTAATCGTGATTTTGAGATCAACACGGACAATGATTTGATGAGTGCCTAAGGGTGAGGGGAATCTCAAGATGCCATTCAGTGGGGAAGAAAAACTCATTGTAGCGCTTCCAGATGATCCTAAACCTTTCAAACATAAACGAGGACAGTGTGGGCTAACTATTACATTTGTTGATAGTGACTTTTTTCTTTGTGTGTGTGTGTGTTATCAGCACTTGATTTCTGTGTGAAAACTGAACTATACCTTACTTATTCTTACCTGGATTACCTGCATGGAAGACGAGTATAATCCACACTGACTTTCCTGTGAACAAGGCTGTAACTTACTTCTGGATACTGTGGAACATCATTGACTGGATTATTTGTGAAACAGCTCTTGAGAATGACAAACAGGATGTGCCACCTGTTTTCACCTGTTATTTTCACATTCTAGACAGGTAAGCACATAATCAAACTCTTACAAGCACACCAGTTCTGTTTCATATTGTTCTTCATTCAATTACTAACAATTTGTATTTGTATGTCTTGTTCAAACACTAGCCGTTGAGAAGTTATGCATATTATACAAATGTAACTATTTTTTTTCAAACTTCTGTTAATTCACCAGACAACATACTTAATAGTACGTTGTTAACTTTTTGCCTACGGAACGCACGCCTCTGTGCGCTGCCCAAAGCTCCGTTGCCTACGGAACGCACGGTGCTGTGCGCTGACTGAAAGCTCCGTTGCCTACGGAACGCACCGGTGCGTGCGTTCTTATTTCGAAAAATTCTACTATTCAAACTGTAACGGTCTAAGAGAAGTAACTCCTGCCAAAAGTTAGTAGAGGGTTCCTGGTGGCCTGACATGCCCTAGTTCTTAAGTTCAAGCAGAGTTCACCTTCGCTATCTGCAGCTGAGACAAAGAACCCTTTGCTGGGTTTTTCCGACTTGGAACTGACCGCATTTCTGGCACCAGCCTTTCGTCTGCTAGAGTCTAGTAAAAATGCTAGCTCAGCACCGTTACTGTTTCAATGTATTCAAGGTGATTCCGATAACAAAGAAGAATCGATCGACAGTGGAGATGATAGGGAAGATGAGGGATGGCTATTTGAAGATGTTCTTGATTACAATGAAAAATAAACCGATTCGACTGATTCAGTAACACACACAGGCACCTGACTCGCAAAACCTCTCTAGCCCAGATTCTGTGAAATTGTTTAAAAATGGATAATAATTGATAGCGAAAAGTATCATAACCATAACTGTATTAGGTGAGTGCTTTTTGTATCAGTTTGTCTGCATGCCATCACTAAATATTGATCATCAAACTCTGCACTTGTTTTTATTTCTGTGTGTTTGGTTACTTTATTTATCCGTGCGTTGACTCAACGCAGGATCTCTTAGAGTTTTGAAAGTACATTCATCTAAAAGTCCTTGATTTCTTCTTTTCAGACATACCAAACATGATGTTTACAGTTAACACGGCCCAGACATAACACGTAAAATAAATTCCAAAAATGCCAAAATCGCTACGTAGGCGGGGGTTTTAGCGTGAGTGGCTGTGTGCGGGAGGGGGGAAAACTCACGCTGCACGCATACGCAGGGATAGTGTTAAATAACCAGTATAAGGCTTAATCCAGGGGGTCTGGGCCGCCAAATTGTCAACAGTCATGTTAAATGAGTAATCCTTGATCAGTGTTGCTCATCGTCGCACTTGACCTGAAGTGACAGTGAAATGCCAAATTTAAAAAAAACTCAGATTGAACATTTTTGTGACATTGGCAGCCATTTTCATTTTTGCAGTTGTCAATGAACACTGCGTCTCTGTGAATAGGCTTTCCCAAATAACCTGTGTGGTAATGAAATACAGGGTCACACACAGGGGTGGATCAGAAGTTAACAGTTACTGGTGGACGGATGGAGCAGAAGTTAACAGTTAATGGTGGAGTCAGGACGGATGTATCAGAAGTTAACAGTTAATGGTGGACGGATGTATCAGAAGTTAACAGTTAATGGTGGATGGATGGATCCAAAGTTAACAGTTAATGGTGGACGGATGGATCAGTAGTTAACAGTTAATGGTGGACGGATGGATCAGAAGTTAACAGTTAATGGTGGATGGATGTATCAGAAGTTAACAGTTAATGGTGGACGGATGGATCAGAAGTCAACAGTTAATGGTGGACAGATGGATCAGTAGTTAACAGTTAATGGTTAACAGATGGATCAGTAGTTAACAGTTAATGGTGGACGGATGGATCAGAAGTTAACAATTAATGGTGGACAGATGGATCAGTAGTTAACAGTTAATGGTGGACGGATGGATCAGAAGTTAACAGTTAATGGTGGACGGATGTAGCTGAAGTCAACAGTTAATGGTGGACAGATGGATCAGTAGTTAACAGTTAATGGTGGACGGATGGATCAGAAGTTAACAGTTAATGGCGGACAGATGGATCAGAAGTTAACAGTTAATGGTAGACAGATGGATCTGTAGTTAACAGTTAATGGTGGACGGATGGATCAGTAGTTAACAGTTAGTGGTGGACAGATGGATCAGTAGTTAACAGTTAATGGTGGACAGATGGATCAGTAGTTAACAGTTAATGGTGCAGAGCTTACTCTAGGGTGCGGGATTTGTACAATCCCCCGAAAATCTGTTCCTTCCCGCAGTTATCGAGTCTTAACGCGGGCAGACTCCCGCACAGTTGCAGGACTGCCCGCCCTGTTCACTGATCGTTGCGGGCGCTCGTTTGTCGTCTGCTTGAAAAACTGAAACTAGAACTGAGCAGGAGCGAACGATTTCTTGATATTTCATTGGCTGTTAGTGTAAATCAACCAATCGGCGGCGTTCATCTCCTCCTTCTCGATCACCGACGAGAAGTTGCGAGAGTTTAAGACGCCATGTTGGATATTTTCCAAAATGAAGTGTGCACCCACCCTATTTGACTTCGACTTTCGTGGAAGAAAAGTGAAAAAAAAAGATTCTGTGCCATACGAGGGTAATGAAAAAACCGCGACTACATCCAAAAGCTCGGAGAAGCAGCCAGAAAAGAGTGCCAGTGCAAGGGAACACCGGTTTCAAGATGATAGGCTGAAGAAGTGGCCCGGAGGGGGGGGGGGGGGGGGGGTGCCCCCTTTTTTGATATGAGGGGGGACTGCCCCCCTTTTTGAAAAATCCTAGATTAAGCTCTGATAGTGGATGGATGGATCAGCAGTTTACTTTTAATGGTTTATGGATGGATCAATAATTAACTTTTATAGTGGACAAATAGATCAGTAGTTAACTCTAAATAGTAGGCTAGTGAATCAGCAAATTGCTGTTAATTGTGGAATATTGGACTAGTAGTTTACTGTTAATGGTGGAGTTATGGATTAGTAGTTTACTGTTAATGGTGGAATATTGGACTAGTAGATTACTGTTAAAGGTGGAGTAATGGACTAGTAGTTTACTGTTAATGGTGGAATGGACTAGTAGTTTACTGTTAATGGTGGAATAATGGACTAGTAATTTACTGTTAATGGTGGAATAATGGATTAGTATTTTACTGTTAATGGTGGAATATTGGACTAGTAGTTTACTGTTAATGGAGTAATGGACTAGTAGTTTACTGTTAATGGTGGAATGGACTAGTAGTTTACTGTTAATGGTGGAATATTGGACTAGTAGTTTACTGTTAATGGTGGAATAATGGACTAGTAGTTTACTGTTAATGGTGGAATATTGGACTAGTAGTTTACTGTTAATGGTGGAATGGACTAGTAGTTTACTGTTAATGGTGGAATATTGGACTAGTAGTTTACTGTTAATGGTGGAATAATGGATTAGTATTTTACTGTTAATGGTGGAATATTGGACTAGTAGTTTACTGTTAATGGAGTAATGGACTAGTAGTTTACTGTTAACGGTGGAATAATGGATTTTTATTTTTTTCTGTTAATGGTGGAATAATGGACTAGTAGTTTACTGTTAATGGTGGAATAATGGACTAGTGGTTTATTGTTAATGTGGAGTAATGGACTAGTAGTTTACTGTTAATGGAGGAATGATGGAGTAGTAGTTTATTGTTAATGGTGGAATAATGGACTAGTAGTTTACTGTTAATAGTAGAATATTGGACTAGTAGTTTACTGCTAATGGTAGAATATTGGACTAGTAGTTTATTGTTAATGGTGAAATAATGGACTAGTAGTGTACTATTAATGGTGGAATAATTTACTAGTAGTTTACTGTTAATGGAGAAATAATGGACTAGTAGTTTACTGTTAATGGTGGAATGATGGACTAGTAGTTTATTGTTAACGGTGGAATAATGGACTAGTAGTTTATTGTTAATGGTGGAATGATTTACTGGTAGTTTACTGTTAATGGTAGAATAATGGACTAGTAGTTTACTGTCAATGGTGGAATAATTTACTAGTAGTTTACTGTTAATGGTGAAATAATGGACTAGTAGTTTACTGTTAATGGTGGAATAATTGACTATTAGTTTACTGTTAATGGTGGAATAATGAACAAGTAGTTTACTGTTAATGGTGGAATAATGGACTAGTAGTTTTCTGTTAATGGTGAATAATGGACTAGTAGTTTGCTGTTAATGGTGGAATAATGGACTAGTAGTTTACTGTTAATGGTGGAATAATGGACTAGTAGTTTACTGTTAACGGTGGAATAATGGACCAGTAGTTTACTGTTAATGGTCGAATAATGGACTGGTAGTTTACTGTTAAGGGTGGAATGGACTAGTAGTTTACTGTTAATGGTGGAATAATGGACTAGTAGTTTACTGTTAATGGTGGAATAATGGACAAGTAGTTTACTGTTAATGGTGAAGTAATGGACTAGTAGTTTACTGTTAATGGTAGAATAATGGACTGGTAGTTTACTGTTAATGGTGGAATAATGGACTAGTAGTTTACTGTTAATAGTGGAATAATGGACTAGTATTTTACTGTTAACGGTGGAATAATGGACTAGTAGTTTTCTGTTAACAGTGGAATAATGGACTAGTAGTTTACTGTTAATAGTGGAGTAATGGACTAGTAGTTTACTGTTAATGGTGGAATAATGGACTAGTAGTTTACTGTTATTTATGGTGGAATAATTTACTAGTAGTTTACTGTTAATGGTGGAATAATGGACGAGTTCTTTACTGTTATTTATGGTGGAATAATTTACTAGTAGTTTACTGTTAATGGTGGAATATTGGACTAGTAGTTTACTGTTAATGGTGGAATAATTACTAGTAGTTTACTGTTAATGGTGGAATAATGGACTAGTAGTTTACTGTTAATGGTGGAATAATTTACTAGTAGTTTACTGTTAATGGTGAAATAATGGACTAGTAGTTTACTGTTAATGGTGGAATAATGGACTAGTAGTTTACTGTTAATGGTGGAATAATTTACTAGTAGTTGACTGTTAATCGTAGAATAATGGACTAGTTGTTTACTGTTAATGGTGGAATGATTTACTAGTAGTTTACTGTTGATGGTGAAATAATGGACTAGTAGTTTACTATTAATGGTGGAATAATGGACTACTAGTTTACTGTTAATGGTGGAATGATTTACTAGTAGTTTACTGTTAATGGGAATAATGGACTATTAGTTTACTGTTAATGGTGGAATAATGACTAGTAGTTTACTGTTAACGGTGGAATAATGGACTAATAGTTTACTGTTAATGGTGGAATAATTTACTAGTAGTTTACTGTTAATGGTGAAATAATGCACTAATAGTTTACTGTTAACGGTGGAATAATTTACTAGTAGTTTACTGTTAACAGTGGAATAATTTACTAGTTACTAGTAGTAGTTTGCTGTTAATGGTGGAATAATGGACTAGTAGTTTACTGTTAATGGTGAAATAATGGACTAGTAATTTATTGTTAACGGTGGAATAATGGACTAATAGTTTACTGTTAATGGTGGAATAATGGACTAATAGGTTACTGTTAATGGTGGAATAATGGACTAGTAGTTTACTGTTAATGGTGGAATAATGGACTAGTAGTTTACTGTTAATGGTGGAATAATGGACAAATAGTTTACTGTTAACGGTGGAATAATGGACAAATAGTTTACTGTTAACGGTGGAATAATGGACAAATAGTTTACTGTTAATGGTGAACAATTAGCTGATGTAAAGATGTAGAGGTGCAGAGATCTCTTTCCATTTTTTTGTTGACATCAGGCCTGCTGGTTTGTCAGTTGTCCACAGGGCCACATTGTCGCATGGTTCTTGTTCATGTGCTGGGCCAGGTTTCATACATGTAAAAGAGTCTCAGAGTCTGTGGAGATTACAGAACTTGGTTTGAGATGAATGGGTAGGATTCTGGCTTGACAAATCCTCATACCTGCCTTGTGGCTTTCAGAAGTTTGAGGTCTCAGCTGGCAAAAGTAAGACCAACATAACGTTGGTGACACTATGAGTTTGAAAGGGCAGTTGAAATGGCGCTATCAGTACTCACGTTCCCCAGTGTTTTTGGGCTCTTCTCCTTTTCCTGATGACAGGCTTGAGAAATTCTTTATCTTTGACATTTACTTATGTAAAGGAGAGCAGGGACTTTTTTTTTTTTTCCACCTCTAGATGAAGCATGGAGAACATTGTGTATGGTTCTCAGTGGCCAGTGATACAAGAGTTTTAGGTTTGAGGAACTGCACAGGGACATTCTCATGTGGGTTCAAGGTCTCCTTCATCAGATGAGTGTCCATCCCACCATCCTTTTCGATATTCTGTCATTTGTTTGGACAGGTAAGTGTGATAAAAAGGAATTTTATTATTGGAAGTAGTTTTACAAGCACTTACCAGTCTTAACAGTGAAATGCCCTGTCACTCCTCGCTCTGTCGGGAAAAAGTGCGAAAACTGAGCTAGTTCAAAGATGGTTTGATGAAGTGAACTCTTTAGGGGGCATCACCCTTGCTGGCTTACTAGGAATGGAGGCAAGGTTAGCTCCCTGCTCTCTTTTTTTTTCTTTCTTTAAAATCCTGATAGTATGGCAAAGTTCCACACCAATCAGACATAGGGTGTTTGTTTTGAAAGGTAAGTATTTCGTAAAACTACTTTTAGTACACTTTAAAATCCTGATAGTATGGCAAAGTTCCACACCAATCAGACATAGGGTGTTTGTTTTGAAAGGTAAGTATTTCGTAAAACTACTTTTAGTACACTTTAAAATCCTGATAGTATGGCAAAGTTCCACACCAATCAGACATAGGGTGTTTGTTTTGAAAGGTAAGGCAAAGTTCCACACCAATCAGACATAGGGTGTTTGTTTTGAAAGGTAAGGCAAAGTTCCACACCAATCAGACATAGGGTGTTTGTTTTGAAAGGTAAGTATTTCGTAAAACTACTTTTAGTACACTTTAAAATCCTGATAGTATGGCAAAGTTCCACACCAATCAGACATAGGGTGTTTGTTTTGAAAGGTAAGGCAAAGTTCCACATCAATCAGACATAGGGTGTTTGTTTTGAAAGGTAAGGCAAAGTTCCACACCAATCAGACATAGGGTGTTTGTTTTGAAAGGTAAGGCAAAGTTCCACACCAATCAGACATAGGGTGTTTGTTTTGAAAGGTAAGGCAAAGTTCCACACCAATCAGACATAGGGTGTTTGTTTTGAAAGGTAAGGCAAAGTTCCACACCAATCAGACATAGGGTGTTTGTTTTGAAAGGTAAGGCAAAGTTCCACACCAATCAGACATAGGGTGTTTGTTTTGAAAGGTAAGGCAAAGTTCCACACCAATCAGACATAGGGTGTTTGTTTTGAAAGGTAAGGCAAAGTTCCACACCAATCAGACATAGGGTGTTTGTTTGAAAGGTAAGGCAAAGTTCCACACCAATCAGACATAGGGTGTTTGTTTTGAAAGGTAAGGCAAAGTTCCACACCAAGGCCTGTATGCACGTCGATCCGGATAGAGGGCTGTCCGCGAATAGCGCCTATGCGGTGGATAGGCGGCAGATTTTGGTATGCACGTCAGACCGCATAAGCTATCCGACTCGGCTAAACGCGGACAAAGTTATCGGTGCCTCGGGGGTCCGATAGCGAGCCTAAACGCGGATAAATATGGCTGCATTGATGTTTTTCCAAGTGAGACAGCGACGGCAATTGCGACGAAACCGCATCTTTCGTGACAGAAAGAACCCGTTTGACCTGTACGATGACCTAATGAAAACTCGCATACCAGTAAAAAAAAAAAAAAAACTGAGTGTCTGGTATAGCCGATACGTCGCTGCCTTCAGCTGCAAAGGTGTCAAACCCTGAGTTCTCTCTTTCCCCTGTTAAAAAAAAAACAACATTTTTTTAATTTCCTCGCTGGAGAAATTACACCCTGACCATACATCTCTGTATGGACACTGTAAACACAAATATTACTTTTACAAGTTGCGGGGCAGTTGGAAGGACATCGCCATGAATTATCACTGATTAACGAATCAAAAATATATTCACATACATACACACAAATATGAGCGCTCTTGCACTCGTGCTCGCACTCTCCTCTCTCTCTCTCTCTCTCTCTCTCTCTCTCTCTCTCTCTCTCTCTCTCTCTCTCTCTCTCTCTCTCTCTCTCTCTCTCTCTACTCACACACACACACACACACACACACACACACACACATATACAAACAGCACACTCATACAAAAGACACGCGCACGCACGCACGCACGCGCGCACACACACACACACACACACACACACACACACACACACACACACACACACACACACACACACACACACACTTAATCCCCCCTACAAATACACACTCAAACGGAAACTGCTACCATTCGTAAAAACTTAATCCGCGGCCATACAAATGCAAAAACAATTTAACATTTGTGCTCTCTCGCACACACACACAAAACTGGAACCTGAATCAGAAGTGTGGGGGAAGCATTTTTTTAATTTCCTCGCTGGAGAAACTACACCCTGACCATACATCTCTGTATGGACACTGTAAACACAAATATCGGAGTAAAACTGCTGCACGTTCTACCTGCATCTCTTCCAGTAATACTCGAATTTCATCAGCACTGAAATTTGGCTTCCTAGTGCGCTTTGAATTCTCCATGGCAAGTAGATCTAACACAAACAATAAAAACTTCGACTGGCGAAAACCGACGAAGCACGTACCAGCGAAAGTTCCACGAAGGAGGGTATGACTAAACCGAAAGCAGTGCCTGCTGCACCCCGGTTTTGCCAAGAATCTATAAATAGAACGCCGTTTCCTGCCCTCTAAATGCGGAGAGCTATTCAATCGCGAATAGGGCGTCATACATACCAAAACCGGAGAGGGGCTATCCGCGTTTAAGCTCCGAATAGCTAACCGCGTTTAAGCCCTAAACGCGAATAAGCTAATCGGGTTTGACGTGCATACAGGCCCAATCAGACATAGGGTGTTTGTTTTGAAAGGTAAGGCAAAGTTCCACACCAATCAGACATAGGGTGTTTGTTTTGAAAGGTAAGGCAAAGTTCCACACCAATCAGACATAGGGTGTTTGTTTTGAAAGGTATGGCAAAGTTCCACACCAATCAGACATAGGTGTTTTGTTTTGAAAGGTAAGGCAAAGTTCCACACCAATCAGACATAGGGTGTTTGTTTTGAAAGGTATGGCAAAGTTCCACACCAATCAGACATAGGGTGTTTGTTTTGAAAGGTATGGCAAAGTTCCACACCAATCAGACATAGGGTGTTTGTTTGTTTTGTTTTTTTAATAAATCTTTTTAATCCCTTCAGCAAGATCATCATGAACATGTATATGAACACATGATAAATCATATGAAACAATCAAAAATTCCTCACACATTCAGTCACTGTCTACAACATACATTTGTTTAAACAATTGGCTTATGATGTACATAATAATTCAAATTTGTATCGAATAATTTGTGCCGTTAATTATGTTATGAACTGCTTATTTGTCTAAGACTGAATAAAGAATTTCATACCTCACACTCAAGTGATCTGTGAGTAGGGTGTTTGTTTTGAAAGGTAAGTATTTCGTAAAACTTTTAGTACAAGTTTTTTCTTCCTTTGTTTTCTTTCTTTCTTTTTTTTTTTTTGAATTGAAGCTTACTGATTTTTTTTTAACACCAAGAATGATTTGGTGTACTCCGAGATTGTAGCTGGTATGAAATTTACAGATCATTTGAAATGGTTTTTTAACACATTTTGCCTTAGAATTGCATTTTCTGGAAAAGATTTAATGTCCTTCTGCTTGAGAGAGTCAGGGGTGAGTGCTCACGCTGCCAGCAACCTGACCCGTGCACCATGACTTGTATCGGAAAAAGCGCAGCTTCCCTAGTCCAAATGAGCCACAGCCCTCTCTCCCCTTCTAATCAACACTGGGATAGGGGTGGGGATGGTGGGAAGCTTGATGCGGGGATGACAGCTATGACAGTTGCAGAAATAATGCTGGTTGTCACATCAGTTTCAGGAATAAAAAAAGTCCTGTTAATTTATATATAATTCAGTGTGTGATGTTTCAGGGGGAGAAGGGGTTTATACAGAGAGGGCTGCATCTGGAATGCGATGACATGGAACGCTTGAAAGACAAACTGTCAGATCTTCACTTCTGGAGTCGCAAATCGAGCAGACAGGTAATGGTATGGTTTTGTTTATCTCAGAACTTTAAGATCTTCATTTATCTTAACGATGTCTTGTCTTAGCATATTTTATGCATTAAAAACATTTTTTGATATGTGCTAATTTTTAAAAACTGACTTTGTTTCAGAAAGGTTTGAAAGTTTTAGACATTGAAAGACTGTAGAAAATGACTTATATTTTGTGAAAATTTACAATGTCTTCAGGTTACAAAAACTAATGATTAACCTTTTTTTTTAAGGCAGCTATTTTTTAAATTGAAATATATACATGTGATGTGAAAGAAGAGAGGCAATGTGCCTGTTTGACTCACATGTGATGTGAAAGAAGAGAGGCAATGTGCCTGTTTGACTCACATGTGATGTGAAAGAAGAGAGGCAATGTGCCTGTTTGACTCACATGTGATGTGAAAGAAGAGAGGCAATGTGCCTGTTTGACTCACATGTGATGTGAAAGAAGAGAGGCAATGTGCCTGTTTGACTCACATGTGATGTGTACATGCAACAGCAGGATGAAGGGCACAGGGTGGGCGGGGGAAGAGAACTCAGTATTCAGAGCTCAGAAAAACTGTACTCACTCAAGGATTGAGATCTTAGGCAGAGCCTGTTCTTCCAGTCAGCCCTTGCCTAGCTACATCGTGCAAATGAGATACGAAAACTAGACATGATTATGGATTGCATGATAAACACATATTAACCCACACTGCATGTGCTTGATAATGTATAATAATGTGTAACAAGTATGCCCTGTATTAGTGAGCTGCGACGAGAGAAGTTATCTTCTTCCTCAGGGCTACGGACTGAAGGAAGGAGACCCCGACCTGGTGCTGGGTCGTCAGTTGGAGGTTCTGACATACGTTGCCGTGGAGTCTGTTCCTCTGTACCTCATTGACGACTTCCACCTGCTGCTGTATCCTCTGTCAGAATGTGTGTGTGTGGGGGGCAGGCAGGGGCATGCCAGAGGGCAACAAATCGTGCTTTGTTCTAACAGCTCATGTCCTGTAAGAATCATCTACCTATCACTTTTGTATGAAAGTAATATTGTCTATGTAATTGCCATTATCATCATGTGACTGTCTTGAAGAGTTGATAAAATATCACAAACCCACTGATACATCAGAATTTTAAAAAGCCAGAAATTTCTTGATCAATGATTTTTTTGGTAGCCTGCTGCTGTAGTTGTTTGTGTATAGGGAACCTGCCATGGCAGTGGTGAACTGGAATTAGTCAGCGCAGGGATGTTGTGCAGTTACAAGTGATCACCTCAAACTGGTTTGCTGTTGGGACATTCATTATTTTTTAACAGATTGTGAAAGTGAAGAATTGCCATTGTCTTCAGGGAATTTTGAATCGATTTGGAGTAACAAAGGTAATGGAGGTGGGTATAATTCAGGTCATGACTGTCAGGATGTGGGAATTTCTTTGTCATTTATACAGTTCCAATACCTTCCCTAACTCATCCCCGCCTTTACCCTCGGATACCCCTCTCTTCCCTTATCTAATACAGGGAGATCAACCTCCTTGGATTAAATCCTTAGATTCACACAAGTTTTCTTCTGTGGCACAATTCTTATATTGCTGATTCCAACTGCCTTATTCACAGCCAAACTCCGGCATTACTCAAATGCTGCTTTTTCCAGCTGCCTTATTCACAGCCAAACTCCGGCATTACTCAAATGCTGCTTTTTCCAGCTGCCTTATTCGCAGCCAAACTCCGGCATTACTCAAATGCTGCTTTTTCCAGCTGCCTTATTCACAGCCAAAGTCCGGCATTACTCAAATGCTGCTTTTTCCAGCTGCCTCATTCATGGCGGCAGCTCTGTGTTCCTCTCATGCCGCTTGTTCCAGCCCTGTCGCTCACAGCCACACCCAGGTCTGTCCACTCTGTGTTCCTCTCATGCCGCTTGTTCCAGCCCTGTCGCTCACAGCCACACCCAGGTCTGTCCACTCTGTGTTCCTCTCATGCCGCTTGTTCCAGCCCTGTCGCTCACAGCCACACCCAGGTCTGTCCACTCTGTGTTCCTCTCATGCCGCTTGTTCCAGCCCTGTCACTCACAGCCACACCCAGGTCTGTCCACTCTGTGTTCCTCTCATGCCGCTTGTTCCAGCCCTGTCACTCACAGCCACACCCAGGTCTGTCCACTCTGTGTTCCTCTCATGCCGCTTGTTCCAGCCCTGTCACTCACAGCCACACCCAGGTCTGTGTTCCTCTCATGCCGCTTGTTCCAGCCCTGTCACTCACAGCCACACCCAGGTCTGTCCACTGGGAGCCATCTGTATCCGGCTGTCGTAAGATCTCCTACCACAGATAACACTGTACTGTTGTTGAGTTCCTCGGTGATATTCAGTAACATCTGTCCTGGTTTAACATATTCAGGCTGTCAGACGTGTGCCGAACAAATTGAAATGGCATAGAGACTCACTGCATTGTATGCTAGGCGAATGTCACACGGGTAGTCTTGAAAGCGGTGTTTCCAGCTAAAATGATATCATTTTGCATTGTGCACCAGACTGACAGAATAATGTATTTGGCATCAGTTTGTAAGCCAGTAAAGGAAGCTGCTGTAATGTGATTTTGCCACACTTGGGAATCCAATGTCATGCCTGCTTCAAAACCTTTTTTGTAAGCGTCTCATTATTTCAGCTCCCTGTTCAAGGCCACACCCTGATTTGTTTCCTTGCAGCCCTGGCACTGACACTCCACAGGGAGCAATTTGTTCACCTGTAGGGCCTTCAGTGGGGTTGTAGAACTGCTGCTACAGGGCTTTTTGCTGTGGGCGTTCTGTTGTGTCATGTGCCTCAGCCTTAAAGTACTGACTGTCCGTCTGTCACTTTTCATTATCTAGGATCTGCCACTACCTGTGTATTGAATGCTAGAAAAGCTTGGAAAATTGGGAAACTGTTTTAAAAAGGTTATAAAGGAAACCAGAATGTATACATCACGCAGAAGTTTGTTTATACAATCTTGTATATACTTTGTGCATGTATCCTCTGTGTAATGCGGATGTTTATGGCTGACTGTTGTGGACAGTCGTCTACTCCGACACTCTGAAAGATCTGAACATGGTTGCTGAACCATCACATCCTGGTCACCTATCATAGTCACTGAATGGATTTCAGACACATTCTGATAGTCTGCATGGATGTCTGTGTCCTCATTGTTTAATTGTTATGTGGATGTGGACGAGAGGAAGTTTGAGGATCCCTTCAGCAAAACTTACACAAAACTCTCAAATCTATCTAGTTGCAAAGCGAGACGACTGCAGGCGGAAATCTAAACAAATCTTAAATAAATGTTAGCGAACCGCCCAGAGAACGTGGACAAACGAGTTACAAGACAAAACACGTCTTTGTGTTTTGTCTTGTAACTCGTTTGTCCACGTTCTCTGGGCGGTTCGCTAACATTTATTTAAGATTTCTCAACTCTATTTTAATGTACTCTGTGGATGATCACTTGTGACCCAGGGACACAGCCATTGCATTTTGCTGAGGATCCGAATCAAAGGGAGGATCCAGGATCCATTCAACATTTGCTGGGGTCTGCATTCTTCTGAATTTCCTCCTAGTTTTTTGCTAGTTTAATTTCTTTAAATTGTTAACAAAATAAGCAGGGAGGTGTCCTTTAAAAAAAATTTTTTTTTATCATGAGAAGGTTTGCTATAGAGTTGTTTTGGGTTTAGAGGAGGACATGTATCTTCTGATGTTTCTTCCTTAGCAGCAGACATGTGAATACAACATCACAGTTTGGGCAAGTGCTGGACACACTGAATCATAGGGTAACCTGGCTGGCTCTCTCTCTGTCATTTTCTTTGCTTGTCTCAGCCTTGCTCTTAAGACATTCACATTGTCATGGTGACACTGAAGGGGGCTAAGACTGGGGAGATAAGTGGAGGCTTAGGAAGGGGTGATGCTGAGATTGGGAGGGGGTGAGGTTTAGTGCACAGGTAGTAGACTTTACAATTTGATTTTGTCATGTGTTTTCACACAGGAAATCAAATACTATTCATTTGCCACCGGAATTGTTGATATTTTATGGTGACTGTCCTTCCTCCTTCAGCTCTGTATTTGGCATTCACAGGGTCAGTTGAAGTAAGCTTACCAAATCAGCTGTGTGAATCACATCCATGCAGTTTCTGTGGTATGAGGAAGATGCATTACAATACATTGACATTGTCCATCATTGTTCATGATCTCAAATTAAAATATCAGGAAAATAATGATGCGTTGCAATCTGTAACTCTTTCTGTTTTAAGAATAAAGGGTTTTTACCTGTTCACTGGCAGTGGTTTTGGAGTTGCTAGTGCTAGTTTAGAAGTCTGCAGTACTGTACCACATGAACAGCATAATTATTATTATGTGTAATTGTCTGCACAGTGTTTAGCCCAGTTGACTGTCCCCAAGTTTGCAGTTTGGGGATTCAGCATTTAAGTTCTATTGTATTCGACTCCTTCATGACCACTAGATGTTTTGGGTCGTAGATTTTTATGACTCCTGATTAAAGTTCTTTGGGGCCCATTCCGGTCTCCGCCTTTCCTCCATATAATTCATCATGTTTACACATGCCCAGTTGAAATAAAGGGTTTTCATACATCCAGTTCTCTGCACATTTATACCACATGCAAATCCCCTGCCTGAAATTTCAAAGACTTTCATAACCTCAGTTACAATTCTTTGAAGCGTGTATGCTCCAGATACGAATTCTTTTGGATTTTCAGGGAACCCTGTCTGAAATCTGGGTGTTTTTCATACTTTCAGTATACATTCTTTGAGGTTCTCATGTTCCTGTTTATAATTCCTTGAAGTTTTTATACTTCCAGCAATGAGAATTATTTCCTAAAAATTAGGGTGTCAGACTCGGTACGAAAAACTCGCTTCCAAATTTTCAGGGGTCACAAAAATACTTAGGGGCTCACCATTAATAACTGCTAGAAAATGTAGTGAAAACACACACACACACACACACACACACACACACACACACACACACACACACACACACACACACACACACACACACACACACACACACGCACACACACACACACACACACACACACACACACACACACAAAGTGTGCTTTCGCTGGCTCATACACATAAATGCACAGAGAAAGGGATATAAATACATGAGAAAAGAGGTGTTTATAACAGAGATAGAAAAAACATTAGAAAAGAGGTGTTTATGATAAAGCTGATAGACATTCTAGACAGTGCTAAATATCTATTCATATTCGTGTTCCTGGTTTTTAAAGTGTTATCAACTAACATAAGTAAATGTGAGCACCTACACTATCAGGATTTTAACAGTGAAAGTTGATTTGTGGGATGTCCTCTTCAATTATCATCACAGAATTTCCACTAAGCGTGCCATTTCCTTTGAAATATTTTATGGTATGACTAAATTCCAATCGCCATGCACTGATCATTGGAACCCCAATGGAACCTACGATGAAACTGTAGACTGGCCATTCTTTCTCTGTGAACAACATGTTCATACATCCTGAGCAGAGCCATTTTAATTATCCGAAATGGTCATGTTGCATAGATCGTTCGACTTTTGTTCCATTTGCTGGATTATCACCCATGAGCCACAGCTGAACTGTCAGATTCTGATTCTGAAAAGCTGAAATTCCTTCGGTTTTCCATGCTTTTTCCCACTTAGCTGAATCATGTGATCTTGTGGTCCAATCATAGACTCGATAGGCCCAGTCTATTTTGACGACTCTTGTTGGTTTTCAGTCGAGAAGAGTTCTCAAGCGGAAGTGTTCATCGATTCAGAATGTTCTAAAACGTAAAGGAAATATGCGTTTTTATCTTCCATCGTGGCAGATAAGACGAACCCTTTTGCGTGATGCACTGCTCAGAGTAGTAATGTGTACAGAAGAAAATCAGTGCGTAACGGTAAATTTTGGTACGTTTTTGTGACACACTGGCCTGAATTCCAGTGCATCAGATGGGAAGTTTATGCGTCAGAGACACGCATTTGTGCGTAAGAATTATCACTGTTCCAGTTGAGAAAAAAAATTGTTTGAGGTTTTCATATCCTGTTAAGATTATTTGAAGTTGTCATCAGACCCTGTGTTCTGTGTATGGCAAAATTCTTTGGGGTTTTCATACCCTGTTAAGATTATTTGAAGTTGTCATCAGACCCTGCGTTCTGTGCATGGCAAAATTCTTTGGGGTGTTCATACCCTCAGTTGAAATCATTTGAGGTGTTCATACCCTCAGTTGAAATCATTTGAGGTGTTCATACCCTCTGTTTGAATTATTTAGTTTCTTTGTACTCTTGAATTAAGATTGTGTGGAATTTGTTACCATCCATTTATCTTTCTTTGGGTTTTCATATTCCAAGGGAAAATTCTTTGAGGTTTTTATGCCCCCATAGAGGTTTTTACACCACCACTTAACATTCTTGGAGATTTTCCTAGGCCCCTATCAAAATTCATCTGGTGGGGATAGGGGTGCAGAGGGGAGTGTGGTGATTTGTGACCAGTGATAGAGCCGGGTAGATAAGCAGTTGAAAATACGTAGCTTTACTTGAGCATTAATTTGAACCCAAAGAGAAACATATCTGAAATCAGCAGACATGCAAGTCGACTTCAATTGATGACTTTTGGTATATCTGATGGTTGATTTTAACCGTTACTTGGGGTAGACTGAGGATAGAGGAAGGAAGGGAAGAATGGGGGGGGGGGGGGGGGGGGGGGGGGGGGGGGGGGGGGGTGTATGATTGGGGTGAGCAACATGACTGATTGATACAGGATGCCTTGCTTCTGCGGATCCCGTTGTATGAGAAGGGCACCATTCCTGTGGCATCATCCTACGGCCTGTCCACTGCAGCCTGGAAAGAAGGCATTATCACTGCTGACCAGCCAGGCCCTGGTGAGTGCTCTGACATACACGGCCATCTTGTGCATGATAGTATTGTCAAAACATTGTGCTTATTTGGTATGGCCAAAATGTAATGGTCATTTAGTCTGGCTGAAATGAAGTGCTCATATAATACTGTCAAAACAGCGTGCTCATTTGATTTTGCATTATCATAATCTCATAATTTATGATTAGTATGGTCAAAGTATAGTGTGCATTTTTTTTACAGTCAAAATGTACTGCTTTAGAATGGCCAAAACCTAATGCTCATTTGGTATGGCCCAAACACGGTACTCATTTAGTATAACCGATACATTATTGATGTAATGTGGCCAAAATGAAATGCTCATTTTGTATGATGGACGAAGATTAATCTGACAGTGTATGATTGTATCATGTATGATTGAGGAACGTGAGTGTGACCGAATAGTGTGTAATGTATAATTGAAGTGCATGAGCCAGACAGTATAGCATACTATGCATGATTGAAGTCAGACCGTATAGTGTACAGTTTGTGATTGAAGAACATGATTCAGGTAGTACAATATATGATTAAAAAGACATGAGTCAGTACAGTGTATGACTTTAAAATGTTTGGTAGGTAGTACAACATAAGATTGAAAACAAAAAAACATGAGTCAGACAGTACATTAATCAGGCAATACAATGTGTGATTATAAAATTTAAAAAAAAGGAAAAAAAAGGAAAGAATATGAACAGGCAGTATAGTGAAGAACACGAGTCAGGCAGTGTAATGGAAGAACTCAGCCAGGCAGTACAGTGTATGACCCAGATCCAGAGCGGTGCCCCCTGCCCTGCCGACAGCACCTGTTCCTGATGATCACCGGTGACCTGAAGGCCGTCGTGCTGCGCTCCCCTTCCCAGGTCAACGCCCAGCTCTTTGAGGAGATACATCACGAAGCCTACTTTGGGTTCTGCCATGATTCTGAGGTGAAGGAGTCTGTTGTTAATTGACAGGCAGTGAGTAGAGTGTATTGTTCTTGGTTGGTGTAGACGATATGTAACGACTTGTCAGCCCTCCCCCCTTTCCCTGTTCCCCCTTGTCCCCGAATCCGTCCTCCTCTTCTCCCATCCCCTTCCCCATTTCCTCCCATCCCCACTTCCAACATCTCCCCCTCCTCCCACTTCTTACACCTCCTGTTCCCCATAT
Organism: Conus ventricosus; assembly: GCA_018398815.1. Taxonomy (NCBI): domain Eukaryota; kingdom Metazoa; phylum Mollusca; class Gastropoda; order Neogastropoda; family Conidae; genus Conus; species Conus ventricosus. Next base: position 79,231,955 of record CM031612.1, read on the forward strand.
CTGACTTGTCCCCTACTCCTTTCTGCATTCCCATCCCCTTCCCCCCCCCCCCCCCCCCCCCCCCCCCCCACCGCGCTGTTCCTCCATCTTCCCTTTATCCTGTCTATCTTCCACCCTTACCCTATCCCAACTTCTTCTCCCTCTCTCTCCTCCATCTCCCACTCTGCTCCCTTTGCATTACACCCAACACATTAAAATGTGTTTAATTGTTTGTCGTCATTAGCTTCAGTTTCAAGTGTAAACAGTCTACACACATACATGTGGATGATAATGTATTTCATTGTCTGTAGTTTCTAGTTTCAACCACAATTGTAAACGGTCTGTAGAATGTGGATGATAATGTGCCTTGTCTGTGGTCCCTGTGCTTTCAGACGCAGTCACCAGCGGACAGTGACACTGACAGTCAGATGGAGAGCATGTTGGACGACTTACCACTGTTGACTGCTGCAGACTTCCATAGTACTGACGATGCCTGCCTACAGTCAATGGTCCACTGCATCAATGAAAAGAAACAAAGTAAATTTGTCTATCGGTCTCACTTTGGTCACATTGGTAGATATGAGAGAGAGTGAGAGAATTTTTCTTTGTACATGTTCGTTTTTGTGTACAAGAGAGAGTTTGTGTGTACAAGTATTGTGTCTTCTTCTTCCTTCTTCCTAAAATACTGGTTCACTCAAAAATGAGTAGGTCACCAGCGCGCATGTTAAAAAGTAAAATAAAATAACATAAAACAGTGCGACTCAGACTGTTGGCCCCTGGAGCAAATTTAGCAACAAGGGGTCGCACTCAATATTCAAGAAGATAAAAGCAATGGCCAAATTCAGGCCCAGGTAATAGTAAAATATCAGGGGAAGTAAAAATAGAAAATCGTCAATATGCAGATCTCAAAACTGTAACTTAACATACCTTGTTTTCTCTTGAATTTATAGTTTCTGTTTGCCTCTGTACAAGTAGCAAGCTAAATAAAACCTTAGCCGTCAAGTGAGGAGAAAGAATCCTCTGTCTTGCTTGTGTTTTTCTTTTTACACCACTCCCTTTTCCTTTCCCACTCAGTCTTGCATCACAGTTAAGGTAACACTTTTTTTTTACTCCATCTTATCAATTTTTTTAACCTGCATTCCTTGATATGGTTGGATGCTTCATTGCTGCACATGTCTGCAAGTGTGATGCTTGTGCCGAACAATGTCACTTCGCACATTAACATCAAAGACTGAAGACCTCCTTTCTTTCTTTCTTTCTTTCTTTCTGCGTATGCAGGCTGATACTCCTGCGGACACTCCCTGTGTAGACAGGCAAGTATTAATCCTGTCTACCCAACAAAGGGAGTGGAGTTTTGTGTGTATGACTGTTTTTTATCCCTCCATTAAGGCAGCCATACTCCAACTCCGGGAAAGGTGCATGGTATGTGTAACGTGTCATCCATACCAACGGCCAAACTGGACTTCTCTTCCAAAAGTTGGTGATGGGATTTTATGTGTATGCAAGATGTTATGAGTGCGTTCACACACGGTACCTCGGTTTATAGTCTCATTTGAAGGACTGCATGGGAAATGGAGTCAGAACCAATGTTAACTCCGAGGGAAAAATTCCCCTGTGCCGAAACGGCCCGGCGGAGATTCAAACCCGCAATCCCAGGAACACCAAGATTACGAGTCTGGCGCTCTACCACTGAGCTATTCCGGCCCCGTACTGAAGACTTCCAAGATCTGAGAGATTGTCATGTTTGATCCAAATTGTATTTTGTAATACTGCATGTGTTGAGAAGTTTCTGTGTGCTTACAGCGGACTGAAATCCTCTCCCATAATCAATGTCATTGGCTGTCATGCTCCTCTGTTAACTTGTCAGTCAGACAGACATCAGGTATATGATGGTTAGCTATAAACCTCCGAGAGGAAAATTTTAAGCCCCCAAATTCACAGACCTTTCTTATGCCATAAGATTGAAAGCAGTCTTTTACTGTAGGTGAGACTCGACACTGGTGTATGCCAGAAAGGGGAAGTTTATCTCTTGTACTTTGAGATCCTGTGTCAAGTTTCATTAATTGACCCAAAAGAAAAATACTGGTACTTACCGTCCACTACAACTGGCCCGGAACAGGAACAAAAATCTATATTTCACCCATTTTCATTACAGTTGTTTTTCTGCTGTTTTTCTTCTAGACCATTCCACAGTCCTTGTTTTGGAAGTGTGTTCACATTTTACTGATCACAATTTATTGCGTGCCAGCTTCTTTTTCTTCTTTCTTTTTTTTTTTAATGAGAAAGGTGATTTCATATACAGTTACGCAGGTACACACACACACACACACACACACACACACACACACACACACACACACACACACACACACACACGCTTTGTCTATGCTGTGACCATGAAGATTGTCATTCAATAGACCCCATCCCTTACTACCAAGCATGTCTTAAGTTCACCCAGTGAATGATTGTTATTTGGCATGACTATCTTGGCTATTTGTGTGTGCCTGTGTGTGTGTGTGTGTGTGTGTGTGTTTTGTGTGTGTGTGTGTGCGTGCGTGCGTGCCTAAGTGTATGCATGTGTGCGTGCGCACATTGTGTGTATGTGTGCTATTAGTGTGGATGTTTGTGTTCATGTGGTTATGTGTGTGTGTACTTCAAAAGTTAATTCACCCACATGTTCTTGAATGTTGTCACCTCCCATGTCATGTATGTACATTTCTTGTATAGATTTCTATCCCTAATGAAGATCCTTGAATACATTTTGTGGGTGAAAATAGCTAATTCGGGATCATGGACATTTCTCAGAGTGGCATTGAAAAATCAATTACAAGTCATAGAAATTTGAACTTGTCTATCTCACCTGTACATCCCAGGAGAAGAGCTTCCAGACAGTGAGGACATGCTGGCCTTGCAAAGACAGGGTGACATGGTGCAGGGGCATGCGCCTGTCATGAAGAGATGTGCATACAGTTTGAAGTTTAGGGGTTGTGTTCAGCAGAGATTCCCTGTGTATCGAACACATGCTAAGAAAAATATCCATGCATTGGTCTACTTCCCTTTTGACATTGTACTATGCTGTACAATGTCAAAAGGGAAGTCAAAAGCCTACTTCTTCTCTGATGTTTCACTACGTTTTTTTGTTTTCTGATTTGCATGCATGTTTTCACCATAGCACAACTGGGGTTCAATAAGGCTTTTTTTTCCTTTTTATTTCATTATGCAGTGTTTCTGAAACAGTTGAGGGTTCAACTCTTGAATTCCATTCCTTTTTTTGTTTATTCTTTTTTTCCCAGATGGTGATGCCAAAGTTGAAGTGACGGCAGGAAATCTCCTCAGTTGCGCGAGGGAAGGGCAGGAACTCTTTCTAAAACGGGGACAAAAACAAAGGCGTTCGTCTTCTGATAAAAAGGAACCTGCGACTGTGCGTGATTCTATCCCATTTTCAGGTACAGGTGATTTCCTGGTTTGGGAGATAAATGTGGAAACTTGCCTTGTTCAGAAAATCAGTATGGAAGCTTTCCTTGTTTGGGAAATTAACATGCAAGCTTATCCTGTTCAGAAAATGACACTTTCTCTGTTTGGAAGATTATTATGAAAACTTTGTTTGTTTAGAAAATCAATGTGTATACTTGCCTTATTCAGAAAACCACTATAGAAACTTTCTTTGTAGGTAAAAAAACAATGTGGGAGCTTTCTTTCTTTGGAAATTTAATGCTGAAATTGCCTTGTTTTAAAGATCAGCGTTGAAGCTTGCCTTGTTCAGGAAATTAATGTTGAATCTGTCTGTTAAAAAAAAAAAAAAAGCAGTGTGAAACTTTGCTTGCTCAGAAAATCAAGCTGCAGCCAGTCTTTGATCAAATAGCTGTTTGGAATGTAAGAATTTCTCTTTGTTATGAAAATGTCATTTTGACGTTTGACACCTTTCAGGTTTGAAATTCTTTCACTTCTGGCAGAAAATCGGGAGATTGTTTTGGTGACTTCTGCGAAAAAAGAAAACAATCTGATTGAAAACAAATATTCTAAAGTCTAATGAGGACAGTAAGAATGCCGTGTTATGGAACAGGTGGACGTTACATCAAAACCCCACCTCCAGCTCCCCACCTGGTTTGGTTTTGCTTTAGTTTATGTGATCTTTAGTGGTCAAACTAAAATGAAATTAGGATGAAGTGAAGTATGTTCAAAGTAATGAATGAATAAAGAGCTGTATGAACAATCCAGCAACCCTGCAAAAGATCAAGCATGCTTTTTTTCAGTCGTCAACTTATTTCTTGTTTTTGACAGACAGATAGACAGACAGTCAGTCAGTCAGTCAGTTTGTTTTTAAGGCTGATGTAGTATTAGAACTTAGAGTTTTGATTGTGAGTTGTTCAGTTGTTGCAGACTTGGAGTGTGCTTCGTCTGAGTGGCCGGAGAGAAGAGCTCTGCTGGAAAACGAACCAAAGCCAAGGTGCTGAGACGTTATCAGTCGAACGAAGCTGGAGTATGATGCTCTCCTCCCCCCTGGGCCCTGAAGATTGTGAGTGTGGCCACGGCCTTTTTCTTTCTGTCCGTATAGTCATGTCTCATTTCTTTCCAGGAATTTCTTCTTTCTTGCAAATTCACGGAGATCAGCAGAATGTAAACATTTTTAAGTAAGGGAAAAATCCAAGGGTGAAGGAAAAGGAAGCTATAGAATCTGCAGAGAGATTGTCGCGTTTTGGTATGATACCAGGATGATACTGACTTGATGTAATCTCATGTAGACTTCTTCGGAAACTAGGCTTCCACTGTTTCGATACCAGGTTGAAGGCAAAGTAATGTTGCGCTCAGGTATAACACATCAGCAGGACACTGCAGAAGGTGACACAGATTGACACAAACTGTTCAAGCAATTGGTCCCTGTGGTGGTTGGACTGAAAAGTGGACGATACACAACTCAAAGCTTAGATGTATTTCAAAATTTTATCATTTTGATAAAAAGTGGTAAGATTTTCGAGGGAAAGGGGAGCATGCTTAGTTGATCCCAGCAGAAGGCAGCAACTTTTGCTTTTCCTGAATTGCTTTGTGTCGGTGTAGCCATATCTTTTTTCTTTCTGTCAGTGTAGCCATGTCTTGTGTCTTTCTGTCAGTGTAGCCATGTCTTTTTTTCTTTCTGTCAGTGTAGCCATATCTTTTTTCTTTCTGTCAGTGTATCCATGTCTTGTGTCTTTCTGTCAGTGTATCCATGTCTTGTGTCTTTCTGTCAGTGTATCCATGTCTTGTAATCTTTCTGTCAGTGTATCCATGTCTTAGTGTAATCCATGTCTTGTGTCTTTCTGTCAGTGTATCCATGTCTTGCGTCTTTCTGTCAGTGTATCCATGTCTTGTGTCTTTCTGTCAGTGTATCCATGTCTTGTGTCTTTCTGTCAGTGTAGCCGTGTCTTGTGTCTTTCTGTCATGTGTATCCATGTCTTGTGTCTTTCTGTCAGTGTATCCATGTCTTGTGTCTTTCTGTCAGTGTAGCCATGTCTTGTGTCTTTCTGTCAGAGTCCCCATGTCTTGTGTCTTTCTGTCACTGTAGCCATGTCTTGTTTCTTTCTGTCAGTGTAGCCATGTCTTGTGTCTTTCTGTCAGTGTAGCCATGTCTTGTGTCTTTCTGTCACTGTAGCCGTGTCTTGTGTCTTTCTGTCACCGTATCCATGTCTTGTGTCTTTCTGTCACCGTATCCATGTCTTGTGTCTTTCTGTCAATGTATCCATGTCTTGTGTCTTACTGTCAGTGTGTCCATGTCTTGTGTCTTACTGTCAGTGTATCCATGTCTTGTGTGAGTGTCTTTCTGTCAGTGTCCCCATGTCTTGTGTCTTTATGTCAGTGTAGCCACGTCTTGTGTCTTTCTGTCACTATAGCCGTGTCTTGTGTCTTTCTGTCCCCGTATCCATGTCTTGTGTCTTTCTGTCACCGTATCCATGTCTTGTGTCTTTCTGTCACCGTATCCATGTCTTGTGTCTTACTGTCAATGTATCCATGTCTTGTGTCTTACTGTCAATGTATCCATGTCTTGTGTCTTACTGTCAGTGTATCCATGTCTTGTGTCTTCTGTCACTGTATCCATGTCTTGTGTCTTTCTTTCAGTGTATCCATGTCATGTGTCTTTCTGTCAGTGTCCCCATGTCTTGTGTCTTTCTGTCACTGTAGCCAAGTGTTGTTTCTTTCTGTCAGTGTAGCCATGTCATGTGTCCTTCTGTCAGTGTAGCCATGTCATGTGTCCTTCTGTCAGTGTATCCATGTCTTGTGTCTTTCTGTCAGTGTAGCCATGTCTTTTTCTTTCTGTCAGTGTATCCATGTCTTGTGTCTTTCTGTCAGTGTGTCCATGTCTTGTGTCTTTCGGTCAGTGTAGCCGTGTCTTGTGTCTTTATGTCAGTTTATCCATGTCTTGTGTCTTTCTATCAGTGTAGCCATGTCATGTTTCTTAGCCATGTCTTGTGTCTTTCTTTTAGCCATGTCTTGTGTCTTTCTGTCAGTGTAGCCGTGTCTTGTGTCTTTCTCTCAGTGTGTCCATGTCTTGTGTCTTTCTGTCAGCGTGTCCATGTCTTGTGTCTTTCTGTCAGTGTAGCCATGTCTGTGTCTTTCTGTCAGTGTAGCCATGTCATGTGTCTTTCTGTCAATGTATCCATGTCTTGTGTCTTTCTGTCATGTAGACATGTCTTGTGTCTGTCTGTCATTTAGCCATGTCATGTGTCTTTCTGTCAGTGTAGCCATGTCTTTTTTCTTTCTGTCAGTGTATCCATGTCTTGTATCTTCTGTCAGTGTATCCATGTCATGTGTCTTTCTGTCAGTGTAGCCATGTCTTGTGTCTTTCTGTCAGTGTATCCATGTCTTGTGTCTTTCTGTCAGTGTATCCATGTCTTTTTTCTTCTGTCAGTGTATTCATGTCTTGTGTCTTTCTGTCAGTGTATCCATGTCATGTGTCTTTCTGTCAGTGTAGCCGTGTCTTGTGTCTTTATGTCAGTTTATCCATGTCTTGTGTCTTTTTTATCAGTGTAGCCATGTCATGTTTCTTAGCCATGTCTTGTGTCTTTCTGTTAGCCATGTCTTGTGTCTTTCTGTCAGTGTAGCCGTGTCTTGTGTCTTTCTGTCAGTGTGTCCATGTCTTGTGTCTTTCTGTCTGTGTGTCCATGTCTTGTGTCTTTCTGTCAGTGTAGCCATGTCTTGTGTCTTTCTGTCAGTGTAGCCATGTCATGTGTCTTTCTGTCAATGTATCCATGTCTTGTGTCTTTCTGTCAGTGTAGACATGTCTTGTGTCTGTCTGTCAGTGTAGCCATGTCTTGTGTCTTTCTGTCAGTGTAGCCATGTCATGTGTCTTTCTGTCAGTGTAGCCATATCTTTTTTTCTTTCTGTCAGTGTATCCTTGTCTTGTGTCTTTCTGTCAGTGTATCCATGTATTGTGTCTTTCTGTCAGTGTGTCCATGTCTTGTGTCTTTCTGTCAGTGTAGCCATGTCTTTTTTCTTTCTGTCAGTGTAGCCATATCTTTTTTCTTCTGTCAGTGTATCATGTCTTGTGTCTTTCTGTCAGTGTGTCCATGTCTTGTGTCTTTCGGTCAGTGTAGCCGTGTCTTGTGTCTTTCTGTCACCGTATCCATGTCTTGTGTCTTTCTGTCAGTGTCCCCATGTCTTGTGTCTTTCTGTCAGTGTATCCATGTCTTGTCTTTCTGTCAGTGTAGCCATGTCTTGTGTCTTTCTGTCAGTGTAGCCATGTCTTGTCTTTCTGTCAGTGTAGCCATGTCTTGTGTCTTTCTTTCAGTGTATCCATGTCTTGTGTCTTTCTGTCAGTGTAGCCGTGTCTTGTTTCTTTCTGTCAGTGTATCCATGTCTTGTTTCTTTCTGTTTTGGAGGTTCAGAATCAGATCAGCCATTTCCAAAACCGTCAAACTCATGGGGAGATCCTAGCATCCCTTCCTTTCAGAACTAGTTGCTCACTGCTTGTTAGGAATAGCTAGAATTGATTTGTGCCTTAACTCTTTCATTCCTACTTTTCTATAATCCATTACTTCCTTTTGTTCCTAGATTCTTATCATACAAGTATTCCCTTCATTTCCTGGATTTAGAGAAAAAAAGAAGAAGTGTAAAATGAGAACTGCCGTGTATGCAGTAGCAAACTGGCCAGAATAAAACGGCGACGACTTTCCCATGCTGTAGGGCCATCTGGCATCCCTTCCATTCATAAACACTGGCCCTGCGAGTGACCCAGTCATGACGTGTACCAATGACGCATCTCGCACGAAGTTCAAAGCATTTACCACAAGAACCGATTTTCTGGGCTGCAGGAAGGAAAGGGGGGATTTTGTGCTGCCCAGTTTTCTGGGCTGCAGGAAGGAGCGGTATGATCTCTGCAAACCAGGTTGTAGGGATCAGGCATGGGAATGGCCGCGGATTCGCGGATTTCAGCTGAAAAAAAAAATTCTGTCCGCTGAAAAAAAAAATCTGTCCGTGGAAAAAAAATCCGCCAAGTAAAGTTTTTCGTGTGTGGGGGAGAAATCCTGTGCACCGTCTCGCGCATGCCCGAGGTGTGTGTTCAGCTTACTCTGCTTTCCGCTTCCGCTCGAGAAGAGAGAACAATGGCGACCCGTCTCATTGAACGAGGCAATAAAATCGACGACTCTTTGTGTGCGAACGCCTGGAGGTGGGAGTGGTGGCAGTTGTGCACGAAGTACAATGGAAAGGAAGAGTTAAGGAAAGAACGTGTCGGCACCCGATTCTGTTAAGTGGACTTGCCAGGCGAGGCATGATGCGTCACTTGCAACAAGCATGTCCAGTATGGAAGTCATGGATTGGTAGTAGTAGTAGTAGTAGTAGTATTAGAGAATTGTTTCATGACTATGATGGATTGCAATGAAGATATTAATTGTAGCATGCCATATGACCCAAAAAGTGAAGAAATTTAGAGGGGACACATGATAGACCGCGAGGTCTAGGCTAATGAAGCCAGTCCCTACTACTACTACTACTACTACTACTACATGAAGATATTAATTGTCATTATTATTTTAAATTAATAACAGGGTATGACAGTCTATTACAGAGAGAATGAACATGAAGAAAGAATGAATACTTTTGTAATCACTGTTTTTAGTCCAGAAAATACATATTTTTGCTGTTTAAAATTAAAGGAATTATGTGCACAGAATGCACAGATTTTACCATAAATTTCAATTTTTTTCCGGGGGATCATGCCCCCGGACCCCCCTAGTTTCAGCTGATTTTAAATTTTCCAATTCCCATGCCTGGGGATGAAAGAGTTAAGCAGTCTTTCACCGATCCTAGAGTATGTAGCCTCCAATGACTTTTAGCCACTTGCCATTGGCTCTGTCAGGAGTCTCACTCTTTAGACATGTTTTCGGGTTACCTTGGCCTCTGCTTGTAAAGTGAATGAGGTTCATGCCTCCTCCAGTGACCCACGGTCCCTGGAGTGGCACGATGATGGCTCAGTCACACTCTCCACCTGCCCCTCATTCTTAGCCAAATTCGCAAAGCCCAGAGAATGGCCCTTGAAGATAACCATGCCTCCACTGGCCCCTTCGTCGTCCAATCTCAGGTCCAGACTGTCAAAGGTAGAGCAGATTAACTGTCCAATCAGAATGCTGATGGAGCACCTTCAGAGAACAAATTGAGGCTACCTGTTCATTTATGGTGTAGTGGTGGTAACACTTGTAAAACCCCAGAGGATAAGCTCCTGGCTTAGGTAGGTGATTCGCCAGGCTTATGTCTGTGCTAGAAGCCATTTCACCAAAGCGGGCATAAGGGCACATGAAGTTCAGGTTCTCTCTGCTATTTGCACCATCTAGGGGACAATTGTGGTCAATTCCTTTTTCTTGGTTTTCACCAAGTCGGCCCAGCCACAGGGTTGAATTTGTTTTGACGACCAAATCAAAAATGGTTGGAGTGAGTTATGTGTGTGTACATGTAATAACATCCCCCACCAGTGCTCTCCCTTTTATTTTTCAATAGACACCACACTTTAAGGAGACCAAAAGTGATGCCCTGTACGTAGCCCATGTAAGGTCTTAAAGCAGGGTCTCTGTTTTCCTCTTCCCCCTCCCGCTCCCTCTCCCTGGTTTTTTGTGTGTTTAACATAGAGGCAACATTGAGATGGGACAGATGGGAAGACCCGATGTGGTCTCTGATCTGATTTGTACACAATGTGCAGCCTCCATGGACGCCAAAGACATGGTCAAGTGGTTCAAGCCTGACGGCAACTCCATTCAGGAGGATCTTTCCCAGTGAAGGTAAAAACCAGGTCTTTGTGTCAGGTGTTTGGTTGTTGCAGGGTGTACTGCATGGAGAGTCCCCTGATTGTGAGGTTGGCTGGGAGGTCTTTCAGTATAAACTACCCAGTTTCTGGACATTTTGCAGGTACTTTCTCTTTTTCTGTCGTCTCTGACCAACTTTTTTGTTTTCTTTAAATCTTCCAGGTCTGTTTTTCTGCCTTTCTGGTCCATCTGCCTATCATATTATTTTCTGGACAGAACTTTTTTTCTTTTGATACAATTTATGAAGTGCCAGCTTTTTTGTTGTTGGTATCTAGAGAAAAGGTAAAGCCTACTTTAAGTGGACATCAGCTGTTCGTTCTACTGTGTCTCAGGGGTTCCATTTATTGCAAAATTTTGCGTAATTATTGCGTTTTTCTGCCTTCCTACGCATTTTTTTCGCGGCCGTGCGTTTAGCGACGCAATTTTCCCAGGACCCTGTTCTCAACCGCAAGCCTATGTCAGAGGGGCAAAACACGGCACAGACCTACAGCAGACTGCTTGACACCGCTGACAAACGAGCCTCCCCGCCCGTACGGTTGAGACGAAACGTTTGAACCTGTGCGCTCCGACCAGTCAGTGTCGAACGGACGGAGTGCTTCACGAAACGTTTTGAACCTGTGCGGTCCGACCTATATGCGAGTTTTAAACCTTTCGAGTTTGATCCCGCATGCCGCTTCAAAGGACTGTACAATTGAATACGAAGCTTTTTCTCGAATATTTAGATTCTTATAATTTTTTGAGTTGACATTCCAAAGCACATCGTGGCCTTGGTACGATTCAATCAAATGTTTGGTCTCCGAATCGGACAGTCTGATCGCCTTGCTGGACGACGCCATTTTTCCGTTGTCATGGGTGTTCGCTCAATGCTGAGCGTTGATTGGTTGGAGGATACTAGCTGTCCGTTTCGAATAGATCACGGTGTATCTCGAACGGTCGGGTCGAACTGGATGCCGAAGTCCGTTTGAGACGTACGTTTACTATGACAGACGCTCCGTTTGGGATCGGGTTCGACCGGTACGTCCGAAGCGTACGGGCGGGGAGGCTCGTGTGTCAGCACATTTTACTCTGTGGCACTGGCTGACTTTTTGCTAGATCAAGAATGTTCCAAAACGCCTCATCCTTTCTCCCCTCGAAATAAAATGGAATCTTTCCCGCGTCTGCGATGGTGCCATCTTCCAATCGGAATACGTTATGACTTCCGGGGCTCCCACGCACACACGATCATCCGGACTCGTGTGGCACAGAAAACGATTCAGAGCCGTTTTGACGGGAGTGAGTACAGTTTACTTTGTTACGCATTTTTTTCAGCGCTGACGCAATTTTTGCGGAGGCGTGCGTTTCTTGACGCAAAAACTAAAAAGTCAGTGGAACCCCTGGTGTCTGTTAGCCAGTAGCATTGTTAGTGGAACATCTAGTATTCACACTTTGGCATAGTCTGATCTTCTTCAGGGATGCCAGTTTAGTTCAGCTACCGTGGTTTGAATTGTTGTAAGTAATTGAGTGCATGTGCTGTTTTTATTACACTGACTTGATTTTGTTTTGTACGAGGTATCAGGCATGCGTGGTTAGCTGCGCTGTGTTACAACAGAAATGAAAGGCAGGCAGGACACTGGGAAGCATGGTGCTGTTTTAAGTCTTGTCTGTCTGTGTGTCTGTCCATCTGTCTGTTCCAGCCCTGATGTGGCCCTTTGCGGTCGGCTGGGCTATAAGCAACATTATCTTATCTTATCTGTCTGTTCATGTGTCTGCTCATCTGTCTGGCCAACGGATAGTCTTGGATTTAGAGATATGTAGGGCCAGTTGATTAAAATGTTCAGTTTTTGAGGCTTAACAAGCCAAGGTGGTGCAGTGGATGAAGTATCAAAGGCTGAGGGCTGGGAGGTCGCAGGGTTGATTCCCATGAGGTATGTATTTGCCGGCTCCTATCCAGAATTGTTTAGAGTGTCGCCTGTTATGAGAGCAAAAGTGAAGAATGGAACCACAGTAGTGAGTTTCATTCACCAAGGGGATGAATGTTGCCCTGAGTTTGACCAGCACTACAATATCTCATTTCTTGGGGCTGGTTGACGTCGGGAGAATGTTTTGAAGGGAAGCGCAGAGTACTGCTATATGGACTCAAACCTGGAATTCCATAGCATCTTCTTCATTATCCTCACTGATCTGATCCAAGAAGGGATCCAGGATCCATTTCTCGAATGTGTTTAAAAATCTACCTCTGAACATGAACACTGGAATTTATTGCTTAAGAATTGAACAGTATGTATGAAGTAATATGTCAATATGTTTTTATGGAATATCAAAACTTTAGTGATACAGTGATGGATGTTTTGTATTTTCCACTTGCTGGTGACACAGTGATGGATGTTTTGTATTTTCCACTTGCTGGTGGTACAGTGATGGATGTTTTGTATTTTCCACTTGCTGGTGACACAGTGATGGATGTTTTGTATTTTCCACTTGCTGGTGATACAGTGATGGATGTTTTGTATTTTCCACTTGCTGGTGACACAGTGATGGATGTTTTGTATTTTCCACTTGCTGGTGACACAGTGATGGATGTTTTGTATTTTCCACTTGCTGGTGACACAGTGATGGATGTTTTGTATTTTCCACTTGCTGGTGACACAGTGATGGATGTTTTGTATTTTCCACTTGCTGGTGACACAGTGATGGATGTTTTGTATTTTCCACTTGCTGGTGACACAGTGATGGATGTTTTGTATTTTCCACTTGCTGGTGACACAGTGATGGATGTTTTGTATTTTCCACTTGCTGGTGACACAGTGATGGATGTTTTGTATTTTCCACTTGCTGGTGATACAGTGATGGATGTTTGTATTTTCCACTTGCTGGTGACACAGTGATGGATGTTTTATATTTCCACTTGCTGGTGATACAGTGATGGATGTTTTGTATTTTCCACTTGCTGGTGACACAGTGATGGATGTTTTGTATTTTCCACTTGCTGGTGACACAGTGATGGATGTTTTGTATTTTCCACTTGCTGGTGACACAGTGATGGATGTTTTGTATTTTCCACTTGCTGGTGACACAGTGATGGATGTTTTGTATTTTCCACTTGCTGGTGACACAGTGATGGATGTTTTGTATTTTCCACTTGCTGGTGATACAGTGATGGATGTTTTGTATTTTCCACTTGCTGGTGACACAGTGATGGATGTTTTGTATTTTCCACTTGCTGGTGACACAGTGATGGATGTTTTGTATTTTCCACTTGCTGGTGACACAGTGATGGATGTTTTGTATTTTCCACTTGCTGGTGACACAGTGATGGATGTTTTGTATTTTCCGCTTGCTGGTGACACAGTGATGGATGTTTTTGTATTTTCCGCTTGCTGGTGACACAGTGATGGATGTTTTGTATTTTCCGCTTGCTGGTGACACAGTGATGGATGTTTTGTATTTTCCGCTTGCTGGTGACACAGTGATGGATGTTTTGTATTTTCCGCTTGCTGGTGACACAGTGATGGATGTTTTGTATTTTCCACTTGCTGGTGACACAGTGATGGATGTTTTGTATTTTCCACTTGCTGGTGACACAGTGATGGATGTTTTGTATTTTCCACTTGCTGGTGACACAGTGATGGATGTTGTATTTTCCACTAGCTGGTGACACAGTGATGGATGTTTTGTATTTTCCACTTGCTGGTGACACAGTGATGGATGTTTTGTATTTTCCACTTGCTGGTGACACAGTGATGATGTTTTGTATTTTCCACTTGCTGGTGACACAGTGATGGATGTTTTGTATTTTCCACTTGCTGGTGACACAGTGATGGATGTTTGTATTTTCCACTTGCTGGTGACACAGTGAGGAGTTTTGTATTTTCCACTTGCTGTGACACAGTGATGGATGTTTTGTATTTTCCACTTGCTGGTGACACAGTGATGGATGTTTTGTATTTTCCACTTGCTGGTGACACAGTGATGGATGTTTTTGTATTTTCCACTTGCTGGTGACACAGTGATGGATGTTTTGTATTTTCCACTTGCTGGTGACACAGTGATGGATGTTTTGTATTTTCCACTTGCTGGTGACACAGTGATGGATGTTTTGTATTTTCCACTTGCTGGTGACACAGTGATGGATGTTTTGTATTTTCCACTTGCTGGTGACACAGTGATGGATGTTTTGTATTTTCCACTTGCTATTACAACAAACACACAAACAAGGGAAAAAACAAAAAGAAAAAACGGCACAGGGAGTAACTTTTTAAGTCCGTACCCTCTATTACTTCCCCTGGCAGGAACTAATTATGTCTCTGATGAGCTGACCTGCTCACAGAAGTTGAAAGGAAAATGAAGTAATTAAGAGTATTCTTAACAGATCTAGTTTTTGTCTCCCCTGCTGTAATGATAGTAAACCCTCACGGTTTTTCTTTTGTTTTGTTTTTGTCTATGGATATTTTGGTTAGGACCCTATCAAAGAATGGACTTGGAATGTATTTATTAAACCTTGGCAGAGGTCTGCTTTCGCCCAAGTGCCGTTCTAATTTAAGATGTTTATGTGCTCATGTGTGTGTATATGTTTATGTGAATGCATGCATATGTGATTGCTGTTTACTGAATTGTGCTACACTTGCAAATTCGTAACTCATAGTATGTAAACATAAACGCTCTCAAATGAAGACTTCCAATCATGTTTTTGGTGCATTTGTGGTTTTGAATCCAATGGATACTTGCCCATATACATTTACATAAAGGAGACAACCACCATGTTTTCCATGTTGTTTTATTTCACAGCGGTACGTCCACCAAGGATGGCCAATCATGGAGAAGCCAGTCTTGAATGGCCGGCCTGTAAAGATCTGCAGTACCATGATGTTTAGTGAGTCATTTGTGTGTTATTAGTTTTCACCAAACACTAAGAGTCATTAGTGTGTCAGTAGTTTTTCATCATGAAGTGAGTCAGTAGTACATCAGATTTTATCAGGTGGTGATTAAATGTTTGGGCTGCAAGTCGTTCAGTATAAAACACAAGTCCAGATCATGAAAATTTAGAAAAAGTTGTCTTTGGATTGGTGAGATTGTGTTTGGGTATTCTCCGGATCAGCCTGATTCTGCTGGCATGCTTTCTGTTACCTATATGCTTTGGAAACGTAATATTCAGTTTTTATTTCTTGGTTCATCTTCAATTTTTCTTTTCAATTTTCTTCTGCTTTGAAAAAAAAAAAATTTGCAACATGATTATAATTATCGTATCTGGAAAGAAAATTACCAGTGGTTTTGCACCATCATCTTGTTAATTTTGGATAACATTTTAAATAACCTTGTCAGTTACGAAGCTCCTTAGTCAGGAAGTTGCAAAAAGTCTGAAACTGGAAATGTCTCCGTGTCTGTAGCCATAGGTACGTCTGTCAGTGGATCATGAGAAAAATAAGAATGAAGAATTTGAACTAATAATGAAGTTGATATCTGAAACCATATTGTTGAAGCCATGTGAAAAATCTCTGGAAAAGGGATTGGCTGGATGAACTTAGTGGCAGTGTGCTGGTATGCTGCTCCAGCAGAACTGCATGGCTGAGATGTGTGGTGGAATGTTGTAGTACAGCTCCACAGGGAAGCAAATCCTTAATTTCTCATTCGAGCAATTCAGAACATGTAATGAAATGTTACAGTGGTACAATCAACACAAACCTTAAGGGGCCACAAACATGACTTGTACCAGTGCAAAACAAGGAGCATCTAGGTCAGCGAGATCAAGAATCTTAGAATGTTATCTTTTTCCTGGCTTGTACTTTGTTTACCTCACTCTTTTAGTAGATCTGTTTATCATGTTATTTGAGCTGTCTCTTTGTCATGCTTTGTGTTGCATTGTGTATTAACAATGCTTGTACTTTGTTTACCTCACTCTTTTAGTAGATCTGTTTATCATGTTATTTGAGCTGTCTCTTTGTCATGCTTTGTGTTGCATTGTGTATTAACAATGCTTGTACTTTGTTTACCTCACTCTTTTAGTAGATCTGTTTATCATGTTATTTGAGCTGTCTCTTTGTCATGCTTTGTGTTGCATTGCGTATTAACAATGCTTGTACTTTGTTTACCTCACTCTTTTAGTAGATCTGTTTATCATGTTATTTGAGCTGTCACTTTGTCATGCTTTGTGTTGCATTGTGTATTAACAATGCTTGTAAAGAAAAACGTTAACTTTTTTTTTTAAGGTAACAGTTTATTTAACTAGTAAGGGGCACAAAGGACACATTATTATTATGTGAAGACTATCATATAAAAAGTGAATTTTACATTTTAATGAACCAGAAGTACATGTGTGTAAGTTTCCTGGAAATAGTTTCAGGATCTTGTCTTGTTTTATGATGATTTTACGGATTTACTAACATAGAGACACAATTGCAGTCTCATGATTTGAGGGGTGGCTACAGTCGAGTTTCAGGATTTAAGGGATGGCCTTACAATTTAGTTTCAGGATTTGAGGGATGGCCACATTTGTGTTTCAGGATTTGAGGGATGGCACAGTTGTCTTTCAGGATTTGAGGGATGGCCACAGTTGTGTTTCAGGATTTAAGGGATGGCCTTACAATTTAGTTTCAGGATTGAGGGATGGCCACATTTGTGTTTCAGGATTTGAGGGATGGCCACAGTTGGTTTCAGGATTTGAGGGATGGCCATAATTTTGTGTCAGGCTTTAAGGGATGGCCAACAGTTTAGCTTCAGGATGTAAGGGATGGCCACAATGTAGTTTCAGGACTTTAGGGATGGCCACATTTGTGTTTCAGGATTTGTGGGATGGCCACTATTTAGTTTCAGGATTTAAGGGATGGCCACAATTTGTTTCAGGACTTTAGGGATGGCCACATTTGTGTTTCAGGATTTGTGGGATGGCCACTATTTAGTTTCAGGATTTAAGGGATGGCTACAGTTGTGTTTCAGGATTTGGGGATGGCTACAGTTGTGTTTCAGGATTTGAGGGATGGCCACAATTGAGTTTCAGAATTTGTGAGATGGCCACAGTTGAGTTTCAGTGAGTCAGTAGATCATCAGTAGTTTTTATTGTGTAGTGAGTCAGTAGTTCATCAGTAGTTTTTATTGTGTAGTGAGTCAGTAGTTCATCAGTAGTTTTATTGTTGTTAAAAAACTACTGATGAAACTACTGACTCACTACACTGTGTAGTGAGTCAGTAGTTCATCAGTAGTTTTTATTGTGTAGTGAGTCAGTGGATCATCAGTAGTTTTATTGTGTAGTGAGTCAGTGGATCATCAGTAGTTTTTATTGTGTTGTGAGTCAGTAGTAACAGTTCATCAGTAGTTTTTATTGTGTAGTGAGTCAGTGGATCATCAGTAGTTTTCATCATGGTGTGTCAGTAGTGCATTGCTAGTTTTCATTCATGTAGTTAGTAGTAGTGCATCATAGCTCTCATCATTGTGGTTAGTAGTAGTGCATCACTAGCTTTCATCTATGTAGTTAGTAATAGTGCATCACTAGCTTTCATCTTGTAGTTAGTATAGTGCATCACTAGCTCATCATGTGGTTAGTAGTGAGTGCATCACTAGCTTTCATCATGTAGTTGTAGTAGTGCATCACTAGCTTTGATCATGTGGTTAGTAGTAGTGCATCACTAGCTTTCATCATGTGGTTAGTAGTAGTGCATCACTAGCTTTCATCATTGTGGTTAGTAGTAGTGCATCACTAGCTCTCATCATGTGGTTAGTAGTAGTGCATCACTAGCTCTCATCATGTGGTTAGTAGTAGTGCATCACTAGCTCTCATCATGTAGTTAGTAATAGTGCATCACTAGCTTTCATCATGTAGTTAGTAATAGTGCATCACTAGCTCTCATGTGGTTAGTAGTAGTGCATCACTAGCTTTCATCATTGTGGTTAGTAGTAGTGCATCACTAGCTTTCATCATGTGGTTAGTAGTAGTGCATCACTAGCTTTCATCATGTGGTTAGTAGTAGTGCATCACTAGCTTTCATCATGTTGGTTAGTAGTAGTGCATCACTAGCTTTCATCATGTGGTTAGTAGTAGTGGCATCACTAGCTTTCATCATGTGGTTAGTAGTAGTGCATCACTAGCTTTCATCATGTGGTTAGTAGTAGTGCATCACTAGCTCTCATCATGTGGTTAGTAGTAGTGCATCACTAGCTCTTCATGTGGTTAGTAGTAGTGCATCACTAGCTTTCATCATGTAGTTAGTATAGTGCATCACTAGCTCATCATGTGGTTAGTAGTAGTGCATCACTATCTTTCATCATTGTGGTTAGTAATAGTGCATCACTAGCTCTCATCATGTGGTTTAGTAGTAGTGCATCACTAGCTCTCATCATGTGGTTAGTAGTAGTGCATCACTAGCTCTCATCATGTGGTTAGTAGTAGTGCATCACTAGCTTCATCATGTGGTTAGTAGTAGTGCATCACTAGCTCTCATCATGTGTGTTAGTAGTAGTGCATCACTAGCTCTCATCATGTGGTTAGTAGTAGTGCATCACTAGCTCTCATCATGTGGTTAGTAGTAGTGCATCACTAGCTCTCATCATGTGGTTAGTAGTAGTGCATCACTAGCTTCATCATGTGGTTAGTAGTAGTGCATCACTAGCTCTCATCATGTGGTTAGTAGTAGTGCATCACTAGCTCTCATCATGTGGTTAGTAGTAGTGCATCACTAGCTTTCATCATGTGGTTAGTAGTAGTGCATCACTAGCTCTCATCATGTGGTTAGTAGTAGTGCATCACTAGCTTTCATCATGTGGTTAGTAGTAGTGCATCACTAGCTTTCATCATGTAGTTAGTAGTAGTGCATCACTAGCTCTCATCATGTGGTTAGTAGTAGTGCATCACTAGCTTTCATCATGTAGTTAGTAGTAGTGCATCACTAGCTCTCATGTGGTTAGTAGTAGTGCATCACTAGCTCTCATCATGTGGTTAGTTAGTAGTGCATCACTAGCTCTCATCATGTGGTTAGTAGTAGTGCATCACTAGCTCTCATCATGTGGTTAGTAGTAGTGCATCACTAGCTTTCATCATGTAGTTAGTAATAGTGCTCACTAGCTTTCATCATGTGGTTAGTAGTAGTGCATCACTAGCTTTCATCATGTGGTTAGTAGTAGTGCATCACTAGCTCTCATCATGTGGTTAGTAGTAGTGCATCACTAGCTTTCATCATGTGGTTAGTAGTAGTGCATCACTAGCTTTCATCATGTAGTTAGTAATAGTGCATCACTAGCTTTCATCATGTGGTCAGTAGTAGTGCATCACTAGCTCTCATCATGTGGTTAGTAGTAGTGCATCACTAGCTTTCATCGAGTAGTAGTGCATCACTAGCTTTCATCATGTGGTTAGTAGTAGTGCATCACTAGCTTTCATCATGTGGTTAGTAGTAGTGCATCACTAGCTTTCATCTAGTAGTAGTGCATCACTAGCTTTCATCATGTGATTAGTAGTAGTGCATCACTAGCTTTCATCTAGTAGTAGTGCATCACTAGCTTTCATCATGTGGTTAGTAGTAGTGCATCACTAGCTCCCATCATGTGGTTAGTAGTAGTGCATCACTAGCTCTCATCATGTGGTTAGTAGTAGTGCATCACTAGCTCTCATCATGTGGTTAGTAGTAGTGCATCACTAGCTCTCATCATGTGGTTAGTAGTAGTGCATCACTAGCTTTCATCATGTAGTTAGTAATAGTGCATCACTAGCTTTCATCATTGTGGTGTTAGTAGTTAGTGCATCAGTAGCTCCCATCATGTGGTTAGTAGTAGTGCATCACTAGCTCTCATCATGTGGTTAGTGGTAGTGCATCACTAGCTCTCATCATGTGGTTAGTAGTAGTGCATCACTAGCTCTCATCATGTGGTTAGTAGTAGTGCATCACTAGCTTTCATCATGTAGTTAGTAATAGTGCATCGCTAGCTTTCATCATGTGGTTAGTAGTAGTGCATCACTAGCTTTCATCATGTGGTTAGTAGTAGTGCATCACTAGCTTTCATCATGTGGTTAGTAGTAGTGCATCACTAGCTCTCATCATGTGGTTAGTAGTAGTGCATCACTAGCTTTCATCGTGGTAAGTCGGAAGTGTATCAGTAGTTTTCTACATAGAGTGAGTCAACAGTGTACCAGTAGTTTTTATCATTCCACACCTGGTTGGAAATTTCAGCTGATTGATTCTGGAATCAGTTCTTCCAGTAGTTTTTGTTCTTTATCCTTGTGTTTGGCATATTATGTTCCTTTTTTGGTCTTTCTCCTGTTCATTTTCTGTATATCTCCATGCTTTCTGAAGAAGACAAAACTGAGTTAATTTTCCAAGTTGTAGCATTGTAACACCTATATAAAGCAGATCTACTGTCTACACCATGTTTTACTACAATAGGAATATTTGATCAGTAGGAAACTGTTGTTTCTGTTGAGGACAGTTACGAGCACTCAAAGAAGTCGGAGAAGCAGGAGAAGTTCTTTCAGAAGTTCCGTGACAACATCCTGCTGGAGGAGAGTCTCCATGTCTGCGCCGACAAGCCCACGTGCCGGCCCTTCGCTACCGCAACCACTCCCGCCGCCGCAATCAGATGGACATCACCTGTGGTGGCAGCAAGCTGACCCCATCCCAGAAAAACCTGTCCCCCAACTCCATGCTGCAGGCCACGCCTTCTGCCAGCGTTGCCTGTCCAGAGAAAACAGTCTGGAGCAGACCAGATCCAAGGCCTCATCTGGGAGCAAAGCTGGCTCTTTTTCTGCTCCAAATCCAGGATCAGGAACACAGGTCTTTGAGCTCGGACAGCAGTCGTTCTGGCAAGAGAGATCGTCGCAGTCATTGTTAGTGGATAGTTGTGAAGGGAATGGCAGACAGAGTTCCAGTTCCGGGTTTTTTCCCCCAAAAAGGCGGACCCTCTCTGCCTCCTTTCAGGAGACAATCAAAGCCCGATGTGAGTATTTTCACTCCATCCTCTTCACAGAAACTGCCGGGTAGTGTCAGCTCTGATGGTGGTTTGTTCCAAAGGAAGCTGTCCTCTGCGTCACTGTCTTCTGAGGAAGATTCAGAGCGACGGCTGTCCAGTGAAAATGTGAACAGTGCAGCATCGTCCAGTGCCAGTAAACCACGAGAGTCAAGGTCTCAGAGACATAAAAGGGTAAGTGGTTGAAAAATTGTTTTAGTTCATTGAACAAAGATGATAACATTTGTCACTTGGACAGCATATTGTTTACTACTATGGACTGAAAAAGGGGCAGGTGAGTGTGTATGTGAAAACGTCGAAAGCGGGTAAGTCTTTCCATGGCATGTACGCATGTGTGGACATCATCATGACAATGTTTGTCTTCCAGTGTCTACATATGGAGATCATCCTGTAGCAATATGATTTTTGGGTCATATCGTATTTGAAACTAATAAAGCTGGATTTTCAATGATGTATACTGTTGCATGCACCACATCCAGATACCCTATCTTAAATGTTGGTCTTTTTATTTATTGTTTTGAATATGTCGCCCAACATGTGATGTGTAGGAGTTGACAAGGGAAAAAAAATCTTAGCCTGGAAAGAGTGAAACTTAGCTTGACGCATGGATGAAGAAACATTCAGACTGTGCCACTGTTCTTTACTGTGCTTTATGTTCTTCAAACTTACACCAATATATTTCGGTGTGCGTCTGTGTCTGCCCGATAACTGCATGTTTATTTTCTGTTTCAATAATGTTTTCAGCAGGAGGCAAGACAGGCAAGCAGCCTCAGCACTTGCTCACCCCAGTCCCTTTACTGTGAAAAGATGCAGTGTGCCCTCAAGACATGGCAGGGCTGAGATTTAGCAAGCCAGGCTAAGGAGCCAGCCGGGCTCCTAACTTGGGAGGTTGAGGTTGCCAGAAAATTTTTCAGGTTGCCAGACCCTTTCATTGAAAATGCAGTCCTATTTTAAATTTGCAGC
Organism: Conus ventricosus; assembly: GCA_018398815.1. Lineage (NCBI taxonomy): Eukaryota > Metazoa > Mollusca > Gastropoda > Neogastropoda > Conidae > Conus > Conus ventricosus. Next base: position 79,254,085 of record CM031612.1, read on the forward strand.
TTATACACACGCTTATTTTCAACAACAATAACACTGTTTCTGCTCATTCATTTTGGAAAACAAATTTATTTTCAGTTGTCATTGATATTGCCACCCAGGTATATCATAACTGACAAAGAAAAAGAGATCTTTTATATCCAAAAGCATTTGACTAGTAGAAGTAAAAAGCGTCATGACAAGATTTGTCCCTGTTTTGTACCTGAAGCACCTTCAGTCTACAGTCTGCCAAGGGCCAGATCATCATCATCATCATCATCATCATCCTCAATGTTGAAAAAGGTGAAGCAGCTTGGGTCTGCCTTCCTCAGGCCAGCAAAGTCATCACCATCTAACCCAGCACTGAGACCCTCCAACAACTCCTCTTCGTCATCACTTTCTTCAACTTCTCTGTCTTCCTCTTCCTCTTCTTGTCTCCCTCCCTCATTTCCCCCAGACCTGATCTCATCCTCTTCCACCTCTCTCTCTTTGCCCTCAGCAGCACTCTTGGTTGTCTTCTGGGCCTGCTCTCCGTGGTGAAGCCTCTTTCTTCTGTTACCTGACGCCATCCACAGCTCCACTGCCTTCTCGGGGTTGAATTCAGCAATGTCAGGAGAATCCAGTGTGATACACATCAGACTGTTGAGGGAGTCATTGTTCAGTGATGCCCTCCAGTCTGTCTTGATGCGCTTCATCACACTGAATCCTCTCTCACACTCAGCCGTACAGGATGGAAGAGTGAGCACCAGGTCGATGATTGCCAGGAAAGTGGAGTGCCCCTTTCCCCACCTGCGGTTCACCTCCGCCCATTCCAAGGACTGCAGTTGTTCTTCCCAGCCTGGTAGTTCATAGATGATGGTTTTTAGGAGGTCCACCCCACCAGGGCCTCTTCTGTGTCTACCCTGGCTTGCTGTAATGCTGGACGAAACTGCTGACACAGTGATTCTAGATGACTGTCACCAAAGTCTTCCATGTTGTCTTTGTGAGGCCATGAGGAGATGTCCGCAATTGAAGTAGCCTTCAAGACGCCACAATCAATGTCATCAAATCGGTTGTCTAAACTACTCAGCAGACCCTCCAGCAGCTTTCTTCTGGATGACTGAAAGCTGGATGCACTCCCAGCACTCTGAAGTCAAACTTCTTCGAATTCTGGCTCGTTGTTCAACCTCTGCAGTGTTGATCCATCCCTCTCTTTGAACTAGACAAGAACTGCTCTTGTAACTTGCACAGCACTGTGGACCTGGGCCAGAGACACATCTTTCTTCTGAAGTGTGTTGGACAAGTTGCAGAGGTGAAAGAAGACGTCCTTCAGGAAACAGGCATACTGCACGATGTCAAAGGAGGTCGCCAGCTTGTGAAACTTCTGCTCTTTGCCTGCTGAACCCCACTAACACCTGTGGCATCTGGTGACTGAATCTGCTTGAGGTGTTGGATAATTGCAGCGTAGCCTTTCAAGAAGCAATCAATAGCAAGCCTGATATGCCCAATCCATCTTGTTCCTCCCACTCTGGTCGGCATTACAGGTCTCAGGGCAAGGATTCCAAAACTTATTTTCAAGTTGGCACGGTTGAGGGGGCTTTTGTGATAAAAGTAGTAGAGGCCCAGCAGCAGCTCTTCAAGCTTCTTGTGACAGGTGTTTTTGGCAGTGCTGTCCTTGAACGCAAGCTCGAGTCGATGAGCCATGCAGTGGACTCCAACGATGTACTGTCCATTTGCTGTCTTGAATTTGGCAACCACGCCGTTGTCCTTTCCTAACATGACAGAGGCCCCATCCGTGCCCAGTGCAACAAGTTTTTCCCGCCAGAGTGTCTCCGCAGAAGAAGAAGGTTGCTCTGTTGCCAACACCTTGTCCAGTGTGGAGTTGATGCCGTGGAAAATGTGGGCAGCATCGGCTTTCTCCACAGCAGCCAGACCAAGGAAGTGGGTGTGGGAATTGCCTTTGAGAGCATATCTCACGTAGACGATTTCCTGTTCGATTACGGCACTATCTGTAGAGCCATCTGAAAGGATGCTGAGGAACTTGGCATTCTTCACGTCTTCTCTCAGTCTGTCCCATTCTGCCTGCGCAATGAAGCTGACAAAATTTTTGACTTGGAACCTGTTGGTATATGTCTTGCCGATGTCAATGCCTTTCTGTCTGTCCAGCCTGTAAATAAATAAAAATAAAAACCACTACTGACTAGTCTAATGAAAAATCGACAGGCTGGAAAATATTGAAAAACAAACAAACAAACACTGAACAGATATTTTTTTTGCTAAGTAACACGTCAAAATTCTGCTTGGTGAAACATTTGTATTCAACTGCTCCACCACACCTTCCCCCTCCCCCCTTCTGTCAGCACCACGACCCCATTCAGACACACTAGTGACAAATTGACAAAGAACGATGCACCGATAACTAAAAGCTGAGTGTCCATTCTACGTTTTGCCAAGTTATTTACATACAATAAAGTTGATGGCGCTTGTGAAAACAGTCGTACAACCCCATCCTAGTGGGCTTGTCGTACACACTAGTACGTTGCCCCTCACATATATCATATCATATCAGGCACTATAGGCTAAACATAGCCTGCACATGCAGTCCTCTCTCTAAGGCCAGCAAATTTTCCCATTCCCAACTCTCATTGACATCCAAATTCCTCCCCCCACTACCGCGACAACAAAACCGCTCGTTTACCTCTTCGAATACGCAAAATCAGCCGCTGTCAAAATTTGCATAAAATAGAGAGAGAGAGAGAGAGAGAGGGGTGTTATCTCTCTACTATTTTTACTTACTCGCACTGCCACACGAAGTCAGAGAAGGGCCTGCCCATCTTTGCCAATGCATGTGCCGTCCGAAATATGGTGGGTCATTTTTGCACGCTCCTTTTGTGTCAGAGTGTCAAGGAGACGGGCGCCAGCTGTGCTTTTCTTATCTTTCTGTGCACTCTCCTTCAGGCAACAATCTCTGTGTCCAACTGACTGTTCATGTTTCTTGATTGAATCAAGTTTAAACAATTTTGTGCCGATTACAAAGGGCTGCTGCTGCTGTTTGTAAGTCCTCATCCATTTTTGGCAGGGTGCACAGTGCATCTCCTTCTTGTCGGCATCGTACACAAGCCATGCTCTCTCCTCCCCTGTTTCTGTCCTCTTCCATCCTGGCACCCACTTTCGATCTCTCTTCTCTTCTTCATATTCCTTATTCTGCTTCTTTTTTTCTTCTTCTGACTTAGTTTTTTTTTTTTTGCTGGAGGCTCAGAGACACCGGTTAAAAAGCGCCACATGACCACCGACTGAACAAGTAAGCGGAAGAGCGGAAATGGCAAGTCTCACGCGACTCTGAACCTCGGCCGGGAAAGCCCCAGCACGGCAGTGATGAAAGATGGCAGTTAAGTCGGCAGGCGCGTGTTTGTTTTTACAGGGCATGTCGTTTGTGTACAGGTACAGAATCACTGGCGGTGATTTTTAGGTCGCCAGCTGGGCGAATGGTACTGTAAATTGAGTTCGCCCGACTCCAATTTTAGGGGCCATTGGCGAGTTGGCGAACGTTAAAGCTCAGCCCTGACATGGTTGCTTTCAAAGTTTGTAGTTGAATTTATTTTCCTTGGATAGTTATACTGTTGTGGTCTGTGAAGTAAAGACTTGGTGATAGTGGTGCCTCCATTCTCTAAAACAGGTGAAAGGATGAAAGTTCTTAAGATAAATTTCCTGTTGAGTGAAGGCATGCCACCTGTGCCCAGTTCCCTGACAAAGAACACTGACCGTGTGTGACCAGGTACTGGAGAGAGTGGTGACCGCGGTACTGGGTCAGGCAGGTGTGGGCATCAGTGACTCTCTGTACCCCTGCTGTTTCTCCAAGCTCTACCAGGTCACTCTGTTCTATGCCAAGGTGAGGTTCTTTCAACAGTCACCAAAAGTATGACCATGCGTTATGTTTGCATGGGCCACATGGCAAAGCTCAGCTATAAAGTACACGTTTTTGTACATTTGTATGCTTATTATTTTAATCCAGTTTCTCCTGTTTTTCATGTACATTTTCATACATTCTTTTCATACAAGGGGGAAATTGTGTATTTTTTAGTCTTGATTTTGATGCCACAATCTAGAATATGAAACAAGGATAATCATAAAAAGAACGGGCATTCATGCACATTACAACTGTCACCATTACTGTGGCTGTCATATTGTTTCCATGAATTTTATTTCATGTGATTGAGGATGCAAATTTTTAAGTACTTTACCGTGTCTGCTGCAAGAAGAATCTTTTAAAGAATTGGGTTTCATTTGTCAATCAGTATTCTTTGCACTGCCACCTTTCTTCACGATTGAAGGTAGAAGCCTATGACACATCTTGGCAGAAGAACAGACGCTGGAAGTGAAGGGTTAGGGAGTTAATATTAAAGCAGCATATACATGATTAATTTAATACAATTATTTCAAATCTATGTCAAAATATTTACCCTTTGTGCTAATACTTCATAATGAAGAGTCCAATTCTGAACTAAAGATAGCTTTGGTAGAGTACAACATACTTCACACACATTTTCGTGCATATCCAGGGATATGTAATGACATAAAAAGCATCCTGCGTACATCTGTGGGAAGTAGGCAAAAAAAAGCATCACAAATTTCCATGGCAGATAAAAATTTTTAAAAACGGGGGAAAACACTTTTCCAAGACACACGACCCAGACACGGGTTTAAGAAAAAGTTGGGTTTCATCTTAATCCTTATTGTTTCTTTTTTTGTTTTTGTCCCCGGGGGACTGTTTGAATCTAATTTTAACATTGATCCCTTGTTTATTTTTTTAACACTTGTGTTTGTGGTGTTTGTCCCAAAAACTGAAAAATTTTTCTCAAAATTTGAAAAAAGGGTTGGGACATCCCCCGAAAAAAAAAAGGGGAAAGCAGGGGGTTTTTAAGGGTCTTTTTCCGCCTTTGTCTGTTTATTTCCCCTATTTTTTAAGGTTTCTTCCCCGCCTTTGTCTTCTACCCCCCCTTATAAAAGGGTTTCTTTCCGAAAGGGCGTTCGTTTGCTCTTTTAAGTGTTTTGAGTCAAATTTCCCTTCAAAAATCGGGGAACGGAAAACAAAAAGTAAAAAATTTTGTTCGGCGCACCCAAACCCGGGGGGGGGTTGTTACTGGGGGGCCTTTGGGGTCTGGATCTAAAACCCCTTTAGAGTGTTGGGAAAAGGGGCCCAAGGCGTTGGTACTGAAAGGGGGGGAAAATACAAAATTCACATTTGCTTTGGTGTCTGTATCGCGCCAAAAGTGCCCCAAATTTTTTACATAAGGGTGCACACAGGGGGGTGTTTTCCCCCCGGGAAACGGGATTGTCTTTGTCCCCAAACACTGTAGGGTTTTTCCCCCGAAGGGTTTTATTCTTACACTTTACACGAATTTTTTAAACCCCATTCAAAGAAAACCCCGTACGCGGGGCCACGGGCGCGCGGGGCCACCACAAAACCACACCACACCCACACAACAAACAAAAACACATCGCACAGGCATGAAAAACATCCCGCCCAATCAAAATTGTAAATAAAAGCAAAATTTTCCGAAATACCCTCTTAGATTTTTAACTTAACAATGGGGGTTTTTAGGGAACTTTCCCGCCTGCCAAGGAAAAAACAAAATAAAAACAAGCCTCAGGTGAAAAAAAACTGCTGCAACCCAAAGCGGTGGGGTGTGTGTGGTGTGGTGTGTTGTATGTTTTTGGTTGTGTGTGTGTGTTTTGTGTGTGTGTGTGTGTGTGGGGTCTGTGAGAGAGAAAAAAAGGGGAGAGAAAGAGGGGAGGGGGAAGAGAGAGAGAACTGAAAAAAGAGTGGGAAGGAAGGGTTTGAGTAAACTTGATACAAAAAAAGGAACTGCACCCCAAAATTTAAAACCATTTTAAAAAAATAATGGGGAAAGGAAAAAAAATGCACATTGTACACCGGCGCGAAAAGGCAAAAATTTGAGGAAGAGGAAAAGGAGAGAAAGGGAGAGAGAGTCTTTTTTTTGGGGGAGGGGAAAGGGGGGGATTGGGGGGGGGGGAGGATACTGATTGAAAATCCCAAAACATTAAAAAAAACAAAACAGACGGATACCTTTTACACAAAAAATTTCAAAAAAAAGCAAGCAGAGGAGAGGAGAGGGGGGAGGGGAGTGGAGGGGGGGAGGGGGGACTGTTTAATAATAAAAAATTTTAAGAATTGCCAAGACACAGATAGCTTTTTTACTTTTTTACAAAACCCAAAAAAGGGCATGTTCGGGGAGATTTTAAACCTGCAAGGGGTTTTGCACTCATAATTTGGAAAAATTTCTCTCTTCCTCTCTCTTTTTCTCTATTCCCCTCTTCTCTCTCTCTCCTCACACACACACAAAACCAAAAAATTTCCTTCTCTCTCTCTCTCTTTTTCCCCTCACACCCACAAAACTCTCTCCCCTCTCTCTCTCCCCAAAACACACCCACACACACACACACACAAAACACACCAAAACCACACCCACAAAATTTTTTCATTAAACGGCACAGGGGCTTTCGGGGTTTTTGGGGCGGAGAGAGAGAGGAGAGAGAGAGAGAGAGAGAGAAAAGAGAAACTGAACTAAAACTGGGGTGCTTGCTTGACTTCACAGAAAAAAACCCTTTTCTCACACACCACACCCCACACACACAACACACACCACAAACAACCAAAAACCAATATCCCACGGCAAAAGGGGGGGCACAAAAGGGGGGGAGGGGGGGTTGGGGGAAGGGAGGGAGGGAGAGGGGGAGAGAACAAGAGAGGGAGGGGGGGGGGGGGAAAGAGAGAGGGGGAGAGAGAGACGAAAAAGTAAATTGAAAACGGGCAGGGAAAGCCCTTAAAAAGAACAAAAAAAACCCCCCCAAAACACACACACACAAAAACACAACCTGATCAACCCACACCACACACCACAACACACACACAATCACAAACGAAACACTCACACACACCCCACGCACCCACGCACGCCGCACCCCCAACCACGCCGAAACATTTTTAAACCCCGGGGACCCTTTTTGGAAAGCTGGTTGTGGGTTAAATTTTCCATTTTCTAATCAAAAAACGGGGAAACATATCATTTTTAAACCCCAAACACAAACTGCCTTTTTGGGAAACATGTCTGGGGGGTGTCCAAACACCTCGGTTCTACCCGGCTTGTTTTAAACAAAATTTATTTGGGACACTGCGGGGGTTTTTTGTGTTGTCCCCTCCTTCCTTTTTTAAAAAACCCCCCCCCCCCACCCCTCCCCCCCCCCACACTTTAACAGGAAGTACATTTTGCCCGTTTGAAAAAAAAATCTAAAAAAATTTTTTTATATTTTATGTTAAAGTGGTTACCCCCAAAATTCATTTTAATAATTTTAAAAACCAATTTTATCAATATTCATAATTTTGGGGAAAAAAAAGGTCATATTTCTAGTTATTTTAAAACCCTTTAAAAAACAGGCAATTAATTGTATAGTAAAACAATGTAAATTTTAAAAAGTAACATTAAAATTGTTTAGGGTTCTATGGGAATGATTTTTGTACAAAATTTTTTTTGTGCAATTTGGGTTTGTATTTTATTTTTGCTTTTTTTTTTTCAACAAATCCCCTTTTTTTCAGTTCTGGGGTTTTTTGGGCCGGGATTGTTGGGGCTTCGGTTGGGGGACAGAAAATAAAAAATATCCCAAATCAAGAAGAGTTTGTTTGGCACTTTCGTTTTGGGGGTTGGGGAAAAATTTTTTAGAACGGCAGATTTCTTTTCCTTTCTCTGGCTAAAAACCTTTACCGCTGTTAAAAGGGTGAGCGCAAAGGCACACTGACTGACAGTTTAAAAAGGGGGATAAAAACAGGGGGCCTTTAATTTTTTTGAGGCTTTTTCAAATTCTGCCAATGAAAACGGTCTTTGTGTATTGAATTTTTTTGCGGTTTATAGTTTTTTCAAATTTTCTTGCAAAAACACTCGATTTTTTGGAATGTACTTCCTCCCCCCCCTTCCCTGAAAACATTCACATTGAAGTTTACATTTATTTAAGAAAAAAACCACCCCAAACTTTGTTCCCCACTGATTTGTTTTTATCTTTTTTAAAATTTTTTTTTGCCCCTTTTTCCCAAAACAGCCCTACACAAGACCAAAAAACTTTTTAAAAAAAAGTAATTTTAGAGAAATAAAACCGTTTTGTTTTTTTTAACCCTTTCGGCCCCCCCCCACCCCCTCTCCCTCTTCCCCCTCTCTCTCTCTCTATTCCCCCCTCTTTTTCCCCCTCTCTCTCTCTCAACAACACCCCCACCACACACACACACACACCAAACTTAAAAAAAAACCCCTTTTGGACAAACCAACAGCACACTTTAATTTGAATTTGCCGATATTTTTGTAGGTAAAAGGGAAATAAGTATTATTATAATTATGTAATTTTTTAACTTATTACTGTTGGGCCCCTATCCCTTTACGTTTTCATAGTGTTATTTTGCTTTTTTAAAATTTTTTGTTTACCCCTTACTTTTTCCCTTTTTTAAATTTAGGTTCTTTTCCCTTAAAGCAACCTAGTAAAATAAAAAATTGTAGCAAAAATAAAGAAATTTGTTTGTATAAACGGGTTAAAAAGCCCCTTTAAAAATGCCAACTTTTCGTTCACAAAGATGTTAAAATTTTTTGGGCCCAAACTTGGGCTTAAAAGCCATCAGCCAACGACGCACCCCACGCGCGGGCCCGGGTTGCCCGGGGGTCGCAAAAAATTCTTTTAAGAAATTTTTTAAAAAACCATGTTTAATTAGGGTACTCACAAGCGGGTCAAAATTGCCATTTTTTGCCCAACTTTCCTCAATACCACTGAGCTATTGCGGGCCAAAACACAAAAATTTTTATTCTAAAACTTTCTGCCCGTAATATAACTTAAGGGTTTTTGCACGTTCGAAGCGCCCCTACTCTCACTGGAAGACGGGGGTTTTCCCGCGGGCCCCGTCGGGAAAGTGGGGGGGCCCTAAAGGGGGGTTTACTCCCTAGGGGGGTAAAAAGGGGCAAGGTGAGCGAATTTTAATGCATTTTGTTTCTGGTGAAATGGGGGCCCCGGGGTTCCGCCTTCTGTCTGTCACTTCCCTAGTGAAAAGGTTTCTTCTCCCCCTTCTGTTGTCTATTCCCTAGTGTTAAAGGTCTTCTCCGCCTTTGTTGTCTGTTTCCCCTAGTAAAAAGGCTTCCCCCGGCCTTCTGTCGCTGCCCCCTTTTTGTGGAAAAATTCTTCCCCCTTCCCTCATCTCTACCCGTTTCATACCCAAAAAACCCAAATTCCTCATTTGAAAATTTGCCCAAACCCAAGAAAGTAAACCCGGGACAAATTTTTTTTGGGGAAGAAAAGGCTTACGGGCCCCCCCCATTTTTTTTAGCCATTTTAAAAAGGACGGTTTAAAAAAAGCCAAATAAATTAAAAAGCAAAACCAGAGCGGGCGGAGGGAAAAATTTTATAGAAGACAGAGCAAAATTTGAATGGTGTTCCATGTGGTGTGTTTAGCCATGGAATGAAATGAAACTGGAAGCTGCTCTTTGCTGTCTGCTATAAAGATGGATGGCAGGGTGTCTGTTTACTGTATTAAACAGATTTTAGGCAAGGATGTCTAATGGAGTATGCCAGTTTGGAGCAAGACGTCCACTACTTCCATTAGCTATGTATATGAATCACTTGGTCTTCAGAAAGTGTATTGTAGTCAGTCTTCTTTTTGTTCGCACTTTTACAGTAGGAGATCATAGTACAATAGTCAGTTTGAGTGAAATGATCTGGTTCTGTCCCTGCTTCCCACACCTGAATTCTTGTGTGGATGTAAATTGTGAGCACCAGCCGCCTTAGTCTGTCCTGTTTCCCACACTGAATTCTTGTGTGGATGTAAATTGTGAGCACCAGCCGCCATAGTGCAGAGATAAGTGTTAGAGTTCTGGGCTGAGAAGTTTCGGTTTGGATTCATGTCATCAGCACTGTTTGTATTTGTGGAATTTTTTGGCCCATGATAGGCTGCTGTTGAGAGTTGACTTTGCTATGGGCTCAGTTGGAAACCACGCAGTCAAGTTTCGTCCAATCAATGGTGGCGTCTCCGAGAGTGTTGCTCAAGTTTCCAGCCAACACTGCAGGTGTCTGTATCTTTTGGGCCTGGTCAGTGCAGGAATATTGTTATGAAAGGAAATGTTGGGTACAGCTCTGTCATACACCCTCCGACTGACTGGAACATTATAGCAACATGGTCAAACTCATCAATCAGCAGAGAAGTCACAGTTCTGTAGCTTCATGCCGTACTCTCGTTAGTGCCCTTAATTTGATTTCCTCATTACATCTCGTCCTTGGCGGTTTATGTTGAAGTTGTCACTGTTGGTAAGTTCATGGCGACGGTTATTGATGGACTTTGTGGGAGGGGGACACTTGCTCATGCTGGTGCCGCAGCTACATTATTTTCATTCAGTATGGGGCTCAGTAGATGGTGTCTGGCTCATGCTGGTGCCGCAGCTACATTATTTTCATCAGTATGGGCTCAGTAGATGGTATCCTGGCTCATGCTGGGTGCCGCAGCTACATTATTTTCATCAGTGTGGGGCTCAGTAGTGGTGTCCTGGCTCATGCTGGTGCCGCAGCTACATTATTTTCATCAGTATGGGCTCAGTAGATGGTGTCCTGGCTCATGCTGGTGCCGCAGCTACATTATTTTCATCAGTATGGGGCTCAGTAGTTGGTGTCCTGACTCATGCTGGTGCCGCAGCTACATTATTTTCATCAGTATGGGGCTCAGTAGATGGTTGTCCTGACTCATGCTGGTGCCGCAGCTACATTATTTTCATCAGTATGGGGCTCAGTTTGATGGTGTCCTGGCTATGCTGGTGCCGCAGCTACATTATTTTCATCAGTATGGGCTCAGTAGATGGTGTCCTGGCTCATGCTGGTGCCGCAGCTACATTATTTTCATCAGTATGGGGCTCAGTAGATGGTGTCCTGGCTCATGCTGGTGCCGCAGCTACATTATTTTCATCAGTATGGGGCTCAGTAGATGGTGTCTGGCTCATGCTGGTGCCGCTGCTACATTATTTCATCAGTATGGGGCTCAGTAGATGGTGTCCTGACTCGTGCTGGTGCCGCAGCTACATTATTTTCATCAGTATGGGCTCAGTAGATGGTTTTCCTGACTCGTGCTGGTGCCGCAGCTACATTATTTTCATCAGTATGGGGCTCAGTAGATGGTGTCCTGACTCATGCTGGTGCTGCAGCTACATTATTTTCATCAGTATGGGGCTCAGTAGATGGTGTCCTGGCTCATGCTGGTGCCGCAGCTACAATATTTTCATCAGTATGGGGCTCAGTAGATGGTGTCCTGGCTCATGCTGGTGCCGCAGCTACATTATTTTCATCAGTATGGGGCTCAGTAGATGGTGTCCTGGCTCATGCTGGTGCCGCAGCTACATTATTTTCATCAGTATGGGGCTCAGTAGATGGTGTCCTGGCTCATGCTGGTGCCGCAGCTACATTATTTTCATCAGTATGGGGCTCAGTAGATGGTGTCTGACTCATGCTGGTGCCGCAGCTACATTATTTTCATCAGTATGGGGCTCAGTAGATGGTGTCCTGACTCATGCTGGTGCCGCAGCTACATTATTTTCATCGGTATGGGGCTCAGTAGATGGTGTCCTGACTCATGCTGGTGCCGCAGCTACATTATTTTCATCAGTATGGGGCTCGTAGATGGTGTCCTGCTCATGCTGGTGCCGCAGCTACATTATTTTCATCAGTATGGGGCTCATTAGATGGTGTCCTGGCTCATGCTGGTGCCGCAGCTACATTATTTTCATCAGTATGGGGCTCAGTAGATGGTTGCCTGGCTCATGCTGGTGCCGCAGCTACATTATTTTCATCAGTATGGGGCTCAGTAGATGGTGTCCCGGCTCATGCTGGTGCCGCAGCTACATTATTTTCATCAGTATGGGGCTCAGTAGATGGTGTCCTGACTCATGCTGGTGCCGCAGCTACATTATTTTCATCGGTATGGGGCTCAGTAGATGGTGTCCTGACTCATGCTGGTGCCGCAGCTACATTATTTTCATCGGTATGGGGCTCAGTAGATGGTGTCCTGACTCATGTGGTGCCGCAGCTACATTATTTTCATCAGTATGGGGCTCAGTAGATGGTGTCTGGCTCATGCTGGTGCCGCAGCTACATTATTTTCATCAGTATGGGGCCTGTAGTTGTGTCCTGGCTCATGCTGGTGCCGCAGCTACATTATTTTCATCAGTATGGGGCTCAGTAGATGGTGTCCTGCTCATGCTGGTGCCGCAGCTACATTATTTTCATCAGTATGGGGCTCAGTAGATGGTGTCCTGGCTCATGCTGGTGCCGCAGCTACATTATTTTCATCAGTATGGGGCTCAGTAGATGGTGTCCTGGCTCATGCTGGTGCCGCAGCTACATTATTTTCATCAGTATGGGGCTCAGTAGATGGTGTCCCGACTCTGCTGGTGCCGCAGCTACATTATTTTCATCAGTATGGGGCTCAGTAGATGGTGTCCTGACTCATGCTGGTGCCGCAGCTACATTATTTTCATCAGTATGGGGCTCAGTAGATGGTGTCCTGACTCATGCTGGTGCCGCAGCTACATTATTTTCATCAGATGGGGCTCAGTGATGGTTCCTGACTCATGCTGGTGCCGCAGCTACATTATTTTCATCAGTATGGGGCTCAGTAGATGGTGTCCCGGCTCATGCTGGTGCCGCAGCTACATTATTTTCATCAGTATGGGGCTCATAGATGTGTCCTGGCTCATGCTGGTGCCGCACCACATTTTTTCATCAGTATGGGGCTCAGTAGATGGTGTGCTGGCTCATGCTGGTGCCGCAGCTACATTATTTCATCAGTATGGGGCTCAGTAGATGGTGTTTCCCGGTCATGCTGGTGCCGCAGCTACATTTTTTTCATCAGTATGGGGCTCAGTAGATGGTGTCCTGGCTCATGCTGGTGCCGCAGCTACATTATTTTCATCAGTATGGGGCTCAGTAGATGGTGTCCTGGCTCATGCTGGTGCCGCAGCTACATTATTTTCATCAGTATGGGCTCAGTAGATGGTTTTTCCTGCTCATTTCTGGTGCCGCAGCTACATTATTTTCATCAGTATGGGGCTCAGTAGATGGTGTCCTGGCTCATGCTGGTGCCGCAGCTACATTATTTTCATCAGTATGGGGCTCAGTAGATGGTGTCCTGACTCATGCTGGTGCCGCAGCTACATTATTTTCATCAGTATGGGGCTCAGTAGATGGTGTCCTGACTCATGCTGGTGCCGCAGCTACATTATTTTCATCGGTATGGGGCTAGTAGATGGTGTCCTGACTCATGCTGGTGCCGCAGCTACATTATTTTCATCGGTATGGGGCTCAGTAGATGGTGTCCCTGGGTCATGCTGGTGCCGCAGCTACATTATTTTCATCAGTATGGGGCTCAGTAGATGGTGTCCTGGCTCATGCTGGTGCCGCAGTTAATTATTTTCATCAGTATGGGGCTCAGTAGATGGTGTCCCGGCTCATGCTGGTGCCGCAGCTACATTATTTTCATCAGTATGGGGCTCAGTAGATGGTGTCCTGGCTCATGCTGGTGCCGCAGCTACATATTTTCATCAGTATGGGGCTCAGTAGATGGTGTCCTGGCTCATGCTGGTGCCGCAGCTACATTATTTTCATCAGTATGGGGCTCAGTAGATGGTGTCCCGACTCATGCTGGTGCCGCAGCTACATTATTTTCATCAGTATGGGGTCAGTAGATGGTGTCCTGACTCATGCTGGTGCCGCAGCTACATTATTTTCATCAGTATGGGGCTCAGTAGATGGGTGTCCTGACTCATGCTGGTGCCGCAGCTACATTATTTTCATCTGTATGGGGCTCAGTAGATGGTGTCCTGACTCATGCTGGTGCCGCAGCTACATTATTTTCATCAGTATGGGGCTCAGTAGATGGTGTCCTGGCTCATGTGGTGCCGCAGCTACATTATTTTCATCAGTATGGGGCTCAGTAGATGGTGTCCTGGCTCATGCTGGTGCCGCAGCCACATTATTTTCATCAGTATGTGGCTCAGTAGATGGTGTCCTGGCTCATGCTGGTGCCGCAGCTACATTATTTTCATCAGTATGGGGCTCAGTAGATGGTGTCCTGACTCATGCTGGTGCCGCAGCTACATTATTTTCATCAGTATGGGGCTCAGTAGATGGTGTCCTGACTTTGTTGGATCAGAACAGGCACCATGGAACACCACCACCAATTGATTTGAAAACCGCAGTGCTGGAAGAGCAAGATGTGTGTTTTAAGCCATGATTTGATCGATTTAATTTAGAGTCTGTTCACAACGATGGTGATATTAGACTAAAAAAAGAAAGAAAGAAAAAAAAAAAATATATATATATATATACACGTGTGAGTGTGTTTATATGAGAGTGTGTGTGAGTGCCTGTGTACGTTTGCGTGCGTGCATGCATGCACGTGTCCGCGTGTGTATGTGAGAGAGAGAGTGTGTGTGTGTGAGAGTGTGTGCGCACGCGGACACAAATACATGAAAGTTTGCCTATTAACGACCAAACAATAATTATAAACTGATAAATCAGTTACAACAAAAGTTTTAAGCCATATCCAGGCTGGCTGTGCTTGGGTGAATGTGTGCAGGATGGTCATTTGCTACCTCCCAAGTTTATGAACATCAGCTGGCCTGCAGGTACACAGCATTGATACTATTCTGTTTGAAGCTTTCAAATTCGTTACCATTTCTGTGGTCCATTTGTGACCACAATGAATGGGAAGGTTTTCAGTTTTCTTCAGAAAAAAAAAAAGGTAAACAAAAAACATGGGCACCTGGAGATCCATGCCATTCAGCACCAAGGCTTAATCCTTCACAAAAGCACGGGTCCTCAAACACCCACCACACACGGCGAAGAGTTGTTTCTTCACAAAAAGCATGGGTCTCTGGTCAGACCCACGATACATGACTGGGCTTAAGTCTTCATAAAAGGCATGGGTCCCTGGGGACCCAAATGTATGGTGTATAGAGTTTTAGGTGGCGTGCGGCAAAGGCTTAACAGTATCATATACAATCGTTCAACTTCTGTTTTCTGTTGTTTCTAGCACAGATCCAGACCTGGTTACCCTCAGAATACCTATGTGTAGTTTGGGGATTTGAAATTTGTACAATTGAGAGTAGACTGCATGAGATTTTGCATTGCAAAGTAACTACCTATGAAACGGTTGAATTTACATAAGTTAACACACTTACGAAACTCAAAACTCGTTATCAAGCAACGCTTATTTTGATAAAAAGCTGCAAGCCTTGCCTATCCGTCAGCACATTAGTCCTGCTGCATGAGTGGTTTGCAGCTCCAAACATTCATCGGTGGAAGTGGATGCAGAACTTTACTTTAGAAAGGAATTCTGATTATTTGCTACCTTCAGATTTCTGGAATCAGCCATTCCTTTGTGGCTTTTTGCTGTTGCTGTTTCTCTGTATGTCAAAATGGCCACTGTGTGCAATCAAGATCTTGCTGTTGCACAAGGTACAGAAAGTGAACGTGTTGCCCTGCTTTCAAATGGTAATAAACTTTTGTAATACTTTTTTTTTTTTCTTATTTCTTTTTATTCATAAATTCTATCAGTCTTTTTTTCATCAGTTTTATGGGCACGGGTTGTGCCTGTGTTAAGAAGACATGTTTTTCGTTCAGGAAAGGTAGTGGGCATTCATAATGAAATGTTTGGGCCTGGAAAAAAGGTGGATTGCACTGTTAGACTCGACCAGATTAGTCCAAGAAGCATTTTCAAAAGCTCGGTGAAGAAGAATCGTATGATCCAGTTTTCAAATGTATAATCGTATAGCTGTATTCAAATAGATGAGTTGACATGCTAAAAAATGTACAATACACAGTTCTAGAGAGCCTCCCTACTTACCTGATCTTTTGTAGGTGTACACTCCAGTGTGTCGCCTTCACTCTGATTCAGAGAGCACATGATAAAAATCCCACTGATAGACAGGTAATCACAGGTCCTTTTCTCGTCAAGCCTCCACTGTGTGTAACAGACAGCATGTGTAACTCTGACACTTTAAAATTCCCCAAGTTGCCTGTAAATCCAACACTGCCCGTCGCATAGATGTCCATTTGTCTAAGCCTTTGATAAGTGTACGTGTGTGGAGGGTTGGGGGCCAGCAGTTTAAAGTGGGTATACGCAAGACGAGGGAGAAAAAGCAGCTTTTTAATCTGTTTCATGAAGTTCACTCTGCAGATTTGTAAACAATCCATATCTAACTGTTGTTATCATTCCATGCATGATTACTGATTTTATCTTGTGCTTGATTGTCCAACAGGTGGTGGACCTGGAGAAGAGACGACAGGATTTGGCCATGAAAAACAAGCTGAGGAAGTCGAGCCTAGTTGGTTAGAACTTTGCAGAGAACTCGACAAGAACTTTTTGTTTTATCATTTATTTATGTATATGAACAGTGATTTAAAACAAAACAATTCCAAATGCCAGTCTGCCATTTAATCAAATGGGGCATTGTATTGCTTTTGTATGGAATCTGAATGAAATAAAATCTCATTCATTTATGAATTTTTTTTTTCTTTTTCAATGTCACATCTACCATACTGTCCCAGTATAGTTGCCGTACAAATACATACAAAGCTACATCCATGCACTTTCGCAGTTCCAGACCCAGCAGTCTGCAATCTCATGTACTGGTCGAACAAGTGATGATGCCCGGACCAATAACTCAATTCTTGTTGACCAAAATTTTGGCTATCCTTTTTCACAGAAAGTGTACTTAACTGAACCTTAAAACAAGGTTTACAAACAACAGTTGTTCAAACACAAACAAGATGAGGTACCATTTATCCAACATTCTCCCTGATAAAAAAAAACAAACATTTCAACTGCTCACATTTGCACCACACAAGAAGAGTGTAAGCAGAAAATTTATTCGCACATTAACATCTCTCTCTCTCCTTCCTGATCCACATCTGCCAATATGGGAGGGTGGGGAAAAAACTGGACACCCATTCAAATGAATTTCATCTGCCATTCAAATGCACCAGTGAACCATGAACCTTCCACAGCCTCTCTCTTGCCAAAACACCTAAATCACTCGCACTCAAATAAGCCTTTGTGCTTGCATACACATGAAAACGCAATCGGGCCATAGCTATAGGTTAGTCCCACATACACACAGAACCAGGTCATAGTTACAGATCTCTCTCGCATTCAGACACGCTCACACGAGCACACACACAGACCCAAGCCATGGCCATCGTGGCTGCTGGTCTGTCACACACAAACACACTGACCCGAGCCATGGCCATCGTGGCTGCTGGTCTGTCGCACACAAACACTGACCCAGCCATGGCCATCGTGGCTGCTGGTCTGTCGCACACAAACACACTGACCCGAGCCATGGCAGCAAGTCTGTCACATGTTGTTGCCAGCCGGTGGGTTGAAAACAAATCAGTAATAATGCTTGTAGGCCTTGGGGAAGAGTGGTTGGGGATACTTTCACCCTCCCCAAATCATGCTCATAATCATCAGCAGATACAGCAGCCTTTCAATAAAAGGAATACTGCCTGGACACACATGCATAAGAATACTGTAATCGGATCCAAACGCGTCTATTAAGGATGTCAGTCCACTTTTACAAAGCATTACCCCCCATCCCAACCCCCTTGCAGACCAAGGCTTCATTTTCTCTCAACTTATAAGGGGCAGCAAAGTGGGGAGGTGAGTGGGTAAAGGGGACACAAATCCAGACATTCTGAAATGTATAGCTGGGTTCTCAACTGGATCAAAGAAAAGACATGGGAATGATATTTGGAATATCCGGCATATAGTAGTTGCTGGGAAAAAAAAGACTGATGGGGAACCCTTGCTCATCAGTCTGACCCGTGTATGGATGCAGTCTCTCACACATTTTCATCCCTTCTTACTTCCCCTACCTTACACCTCACAAGTCGTTCATTCATGTGCCAATGTCTTGGAAGCTTGTCCTGAAGTTACTGTGTTTGTTGTTCACTTTACCATGTTTTGCATCCTCAGGCAGTTGTCGGCGTCGCCCTTAGAATGAGCCAATGCAAAGCACTCCTTTTGTCAGTCTTTTATCATTTTTTTACCCTTTTTCCCCACTCAAAATTTGTATAACACTGAAAATATAATTTCACACCGATATTTCAAACTCATTAAAAAAAACCCACCTCCATTGCAGACATGGTTGACAATTATGTATGCACATGCACACTCACAATGGCCATGAAGACTTGTCTTACACACAGTCAGTTCTTAAGTATGTATGTGACATTTGTAGCCATGCATACACTCCTGAACATCACCCACCCGACCAACCCACAGGCTGCTATGTAGGCCTATCATTGCCTTTCCAAGCCCTGTACATGTTCATCTCTGTGGGAAACACTTTGTTCAGCTCCACCATCAGCAATGCCTTGAATTTCTGCAACAGTCAGAAAAAAACAAATCAGGTGGCAATTTGAGACTGGATTTGCATGTTCAGCACATACGCACGCACACACACTCAGGCATGAGATTGAGAAATTGTGTTTTGGTCTGAAAAGCGGGGGTCTGGGGGCCGCAGAAGGCCCCCAGTGGGGGTCCAGGGGACAACGCCCCTGGTGGGGGTCAGGGGGCTTCGCCCCCTGAAGCTGAAGCTTTTTCTTAATTTTAAGCCTTAAAAACATCCATACAAGTGATCTTTTTAACACATTTTGCCTTCACTTAAGAGAGAAAATTTTCTTCTCAGTTGGTCTCTTTCCGTCTTAATTCTACTGACCTGTCAACCCTTTATCTTGTGTAACCAATTTTTGGAATGAACTAACAGTTAACATCAAACGTGCACCTAGTTTTAATGTTTTTAAGAACCTCATAGATAAACATGAATTATTAACTAACAAAAAATATGAGTTTGATGGATAATAGGACTGAGCTAGCCTACGACTTGACTAACGTAACGGTCACGAAAAAAAATACAGAAAAAAAAAAGCCTAAATAGGCTAAGTTGTTTTTGATACAACGCCCCTGATTCTGATCCTGATCCTGATGTATACACACACACTCGCTCTCTCTCGCTCTTTGAATAAGTCTGAATGAATACTTGCCCGTTCAATCATTGAGCCCAGTGTCTGGTTCGTCAGTCTGGTTTCCAGATGTTTCTGGTGATCTTTCGTTGTCAAGTGTCTCATCAGCAAGGATTTTCCCTTTGAACCATAGTTCAAGATCACCAAACACCATTCACATTTGGCTTTTCCAGCGATGTCGATTTTGTGAATGGCATCGCCAAGTCAAACCACCATTTCTTTCGTCTTCGGAGTCACCGTTGTAGTTTCTTCCAACCACTTGTTGTTCCATCTATTTTTCACACCACTGTCAACTTGAGCGATGGAAACTTGCTGATCTTTGCCTAGTTTAGACATTGTTGAATATTTTCGACAAGTATTTGCGGTGCAAAGGCTTTAGAAACAGGAGATCCCAGCGTAAAATCTTGCGATGATTTGACTGCGCTGTTTCGTGACCTAGTTTTGCTTTTGTACCATTTGCGAATAATCGCCTGCTCCGAATGGAAACAACCAGCCTTGTGCGACGCTACAAGTACACTCGTTCTCAAACGGCTTCAGATGTTGGGTTCAAGCTAGCCTATTCGAGCTCTCGCACGCAGCACAGTCAAAGCAGTACCACAGAAATGATCTAACACTTCATTGACCAAATTCGCCGAGTCCTTGCCATTTCTGCGGCAACCGTAAGTGGTTTGGAGCAAACTGCCTTATTGCGCCATCGAGTCTGTGGCGAAGTCGGATCACCGAGACCTTGGCTAAGTCGGACCAAAGTCTGTAGCGCTCGGTTCGTCGGTCGGAAATTTAGGTCACACCCCCCCCCTTACCCCCCTCCATTTTCTCAACGGATTTGAACGAATCACGAAAATGACCCATCTGAGCTTCTCATGGTCGGAAATCCGACTATTGTCGGAAGAATCTCATGCCTGACACTCACTCAGAGAGGGCACACATGGTTGCATACACATATTCCATATGTATACACAGTGAGTGAATACATCCATGTAAACATGACATGCAGGTGAATAACTTAACTGATAAGCATGCCAACATGAGCTGATCACCAACACCACACATTCGTCTGTCCACAACAGAGCCATTTAATTATTCGAACCAGTCGTGTTGCACAGATCGCTTGACTTTTGTTCCATTCCCTTGATTATCACCCACAAGCCACAGAGAACTGTCAACTCAATCCCTGAAACGCCGAATTACATATGGTTTTCCAGGCAGTTTGTGCCTGGCCGAATTACTTGATCTTGTGGTCCAATCACTGACTTGGGTAGTCTTATTTGATGACTCTTGTTGGCTTTCAGAAGAGAAGAGTTCTCAAGCGGAAGTCGTTCATCGATTCAGAACCTTCTACAGGGTTCGTAGGGTCCTTACCGGTCCTTACAGATCCTTACATTTTGAAACACCTCAAGTAAGGCCTTACAAGTGCTTATATTAGCATCAAGGTCCTTACAAGTCCTTACGACAGCCCCAAAAATCGTTGATGGCGAAATGCTGGTCGGAAAATCTCGGAAGCAAGCGGTACTTACTCTGAAATCTGCTCGCCAGTGGGTTCCGGCAAACGGCCCTCGCCTAGCAGACGACTTTCGGCTTGGAAGTATTGATTTTTCTCAAGGTCTCGTCCTAGTTTTTCATAGTCTCGTTTCGCGTGAAGACGCGATACTTACATCCGCCATTTTGCAGTCCTTGCTCAAGGCAATCAAGATGCCGGGAAAATGTGCGTTTCAAGACCGTTGGGTCAAAGAAAAGCAGTACAAGGACTGGTTGCTGAAGGATCCCTAAAACAAACATTATGCTCGATGTTCTGTTTGCGAAAGATCGCTGCATTTGGCGTCGATGGGTGAAAGCGTGCTCAAAAAACACATGCTGACTGATGGCCACAAAAAGCGCATGGCTCGGTATCTTGAAGACACGCGCGTTTGTGTACCGGACTTTTTCAAGCGGACTGGTACGGAGAGTGGCACGAGTTCAACTGCATGTTCCAGTCCCAGCCAGTGATGAGGCACGTCATCTACTTGAACAGGCTGACCGTCTAAGCTTCCAGGCTCAGGAGCAGAGAAGTTTCAGTCTGGTTGAACGATCCAACACTCTGCGTTTATTAGCTAAGGACAGAAAAAATGAAACGGAGAGAGTTCAACAGGACATCAAAAGAGTTGAAACAGAATTGAAAAAATGCTGATTCAGGCCTCTGTGTGTGTGTTTGTGTGATGTGTGTGGGTGCTCTTTTTTTTGTCTCCAACATCTAGATACGGGATCTGAAAGTGTCTGTGACCACTTATAACAGTTTTTTTTAATGTGTTTTTTTCTTCTCATTCTCAGTGTCATTTTTTTTTTAAATTTATAAAATCTCTTCTGTTGTGAAAGACTGACACTCAAGTTTTAGTATCAGCTGGTTTTAGTTTTAGGTGTGAACAGAGTGGATTGACGTTGAAGACAAGAGACTCAAGACATTGTTCTTACTGAAGACTGAGCAAGGGAACAGTTTTCGGTGTGATTTGATTCTGCAATACAGCAGCCAAGTTATGTTATTGGTGCATTTCCATGAGGAGATATACAAGTAAGTTTTGTAATATATATATATGCTGCTAATGTTAATGTAAAGGTCCTTACAAATTTAGAAAATGGTCCTTATAGGTCCTTACAAGGTCCTTACTTGGCACAAGCTGAAGTCCCTGGGAACCCTGCTTCTAGAACGTCAAGACAAGTTACTTTTTTTATCAACTGCAATCGAGGCAGATCGGACAATCGAGGCAGATCGGACAATCGAGGCAGATCGGACAAAAGTGCTTTAGCTGCAAAGTGAGACGACTGCAGGCGGAAATCTGAACAAATCTTAAATAAATGTTAGCGAACCGCAAAGAAAATCGTGGACAAACGAGTCACAAGACAAAAACGCCTGGCATTGATTCAACGCCTGGCATCCTTGCGCTGAAGAGTGAAGAGATCGAAGCTGAGTACCAAATTCGTTCATTTTCGTTGTATTATTTGTTTTTGTCTTGCCTGAAGAAGACCTAAAAGGTCAAAACGCGTTGTGTTTTGTCTTGTGACTCGTTTGTCCACGATTCTCTTGGCGGTTCGCTAACATTTATTTTATTTTTTTAAAAGTGCTTTAACTTAATACACTGCTCAGAGTTGCAATGCGTACAGGAGAAAATCATTGTGTCGCAGTAAATTTTGGTACGTTTTAATGACGCACTAGACTGACTTCCAGAGCATCAGACAGGAAATGTATGCCTCAGAGTCGCATGTTTGTGCATAAGAATTATCACTGTCCAAGACACCTGCTGTGCAACGTTCCTTAAAAAGCATCGATGAACTTTCACCCTGAACATACCTCAAACAAAAATGGTTTCATGAATCTAAATCTTCTGTTTCATAAAATGCACCGTCTTCTGTAAGACTGTTGAGGGAAAAAAGTTAACAAAGCCATAAAAATCTTGTGGACAAAACTGACATGATTTTTTAGATGCAATTTTTTTAATCATAATCAATACCCGAGAGAAGTTTAATCCATGGCAAACATGGAAGGTTATCAAAACTAGGAGGGCAAGCTGGGCAGCGCAGACTGCCAAGATGGAACAGATCCTGCGTCCACCCTAAGGTCTGGATCCATACCACAAATTCACTCCAAACTTTCACAGCCTGGATCCATACCACAAATTCACTCCAAACTTCACAGCCTGAATCCATACCCAAATTCACTCCAAACTTCACAGCCTGGATCCATACCACAAATTCACTCCAAACTTTCACAGCCTGGATCCATACCACAAATTCACTCCAAACTTTCACAGCCTGGATCCATACCACAAATTCACTCCAAACTTTCACAGCCTGGATCCATACCACAAATTCACTCCAAACTTCACAGCCTGGATCCATACCACAAATTCACTCCAAACTTTCACAGCCTGGATCCATACCACAAATTCACTCCAAACTTTCACAGCCTGGATCCATACCACAAATTCACTCCAAACTTTCACAGCCTGGATCCATACCACAAATTCACTCCAAACTTTCACAGCCTGGATCCATACCACAAATTCACTCCAAACTTCACAGCCTGGATCCATACCACAAATTCACTCCAAACTTCACAGCCTGGATCCATACCACAAATTCACTCCAAACTTTCACAGCCTGGATCCATACCACAAATTCACTCCAAACTTTCACAGCCTGGATCCATACCACAAATTCACTCCAAACTTCACAGCCTGGATCCATACCACAAATTCACTCCAAACTTTCACAGCCTGGATCCATACTACAAATTCACTCCAAACTTCACAGCCTGGATCCATACCACAAATTCACTCCAAACTTCACAGCCTGGATCCATACCACAAATTCACTCCAAACGTTCACAGCCTGGATCCATACCACAAATTCACTCTAAACTTCACAGCCTGGATCCATACCACAAATTCACTCCAAACTTTCACAGCCTGGATCCATACCACAAATTCACTCCAAACTTTCACGGCCTGGATCCATACACAAATTCACTCCAAACTTCACAGCCTGGATCCATACCACAAATTCACTCCAAACTTTCACAGCCTGGATCCATACCACAAATTCACTCCAAACTTCACAGCCTGGATCCATACCACAAATTCACTCCAAACTTTCACAGCCTGGATCCATACCACAAATTCACTCCAAACTTTCACAGCCTGGATCCATACCACAAATTCACTCCAAACTTTCACAGCCTGGATCCATACCACAAATTCACTCCAAACTTCACAGCCTGGATCCATACCACAAATTCACTCCAAACTTCACAGCCTGGATCCATACCACAAATTCACTCCAAACTTTCACAGCCTTTGGCCATGGTCTATCTTTTCACCAAGTTTCATTTCCATGCAGAGTTTGCTGTTGTTGTAATCTTACACAAGGGATCCTCAGGGCTTAAAACAGGAGGAGGAAAAAACCACTGAAGCTACGGGGGTCCGGGGGCACGCTCCCCTGGAAATTTTTTTTTTTTAACCGAGTGTAAATGTATGCCATTTCGCGCTTTCTGGACATAATTTCAAGAGTTATTTAGTGCATAAAAACTGCTGTAAACACATAATTATTACAGGAAGATATATTTGGGACAAGGGGAGAAGGGGTTAAACACATAATTAAATGAACACTCCCCCTTTAACTTGAGTGTTTTACAGGTGTTCACCAACTATAGTCTTTGGATGAAATCTCACTTCTGGGGTTGCTCAATAAGTTTCACTTTTCAGGTTTAAATGATCCCACAATATCAAGTTTGAAGTTGGTGCACACAAAGTCAGTAACTGCATCAAACACTTTAAAGTTCAGTCTCATATATAACAGAGATCAACTTGTGGAATCAGCACATTTTGAAAGTCACAATATCCAAATTTTGATAAATGAGAAACTTGTAGAATCAGCACATACTGAAAGTCAAATTTTGAAGTTCCTAAATTATAATAAACACTGAAATACAGGATTTCACAAGGACACACACACACACACACACACACACACACACACAGCTTTGTCATTTGGGTGGTGGAGGCATTAAAGAAACATAGCAAGGAACTCTGTTTCTTCTTGCTGCTTGCATTGTCTGCTCTGTCTTTGCCATCCACCTTCTTGCTTACTTGAATTTCAACCCTATCTTGTCTGCTGTTTCCTTGCTTTCTCCTGTCTGGCTTTCACACTCTACAATTTTTATTTCATTCTCATCCACCTTCTTGCTGACAACTTGACTTTGATTAGTTTGAACCCTCTCTTTTTCCTTGCTGCCTCCCGCCTGGCTTGCACTCTCCACATTTTCTATATCACCCTCTTTTTTCCCCACAGGATTGCAATGTTCTATCCTGGCACGTTTTACTGCTGCTAAAGTGTCTTCAGTGACCTTTCTTGTAGTTCCACTCAGCACCTTGACGTTTGACACGTGCTTCGCTGAACGAATGTGATCCTCAAGAGCTTTATTCCCGCGACCACCGTAACACTTCCCTTAAGCACAGTTTGCACCAAGCTAAACCTGGTGCAAGAACTTTGCGAAGAAAGTCTCCAATGACTTCTTTGTCAACTTTCTGAAGCATCCACTCCCATTTCCACTTGTTTTTAATTGTAGACTCGTCAAAAGATCGACCCGCATGAACAATGTCTGCTCGCTCCGCCAGTTTGTTTTTTCCGGAAGTCCGACCGGAAACTTCTTCCAAGAATAATCAGGGGCCATAACTTGCGCGCAGTTGCTATGAACGCTTGCAAGCCGATCACGGATACCTTGCTCCTGTCGGGGTTTTTTTTTTTTTTTTTTTTTACAAACCTAAATCGCGGAATTCCGCCCAGACGCGGAACGTTTTAAGCCCTGGATCCTGTATCTGCTTTGGACACAAATGCACACATGGGATCCTGTATCTGCCTTTGGACACAAATGCACACATGGGATCCTGTATCTGCCTTTGGACACAAATGCACACAAGTGATCCACTGAAAAATTAAAAGGGTTTGTCCTTCAGACACATTCCGCCTTTCTGCAAAAATGTCCCATAAATTGTTTCTGTTATGTCATCAATTATCTTGTTAACAGACAAAAGAAGAAGAAAAAGAAAGAGACAAAACCCAAACTGACTGAAAACAAACCTCTCCTTGGCAGAGGTAGTGAGCAGCCTGATACCAGAGATGGGAAAAAAATTTCAACAGAGATGGCAGCCAATTTCCTTCTTGGCATGAAAGATGCCGTTATTTTTTTAGACCGAAAGATCATAGAATTACTTGTAGAAATAAACTGAAGCCCCCCGTCCCCTTTAAAAAAAAGCCTGTTTTTTTTAGTCATCTTGTGTCTTCATAGACAAACAAAACCTTTGTTAAGTTTCTTTTTTTTCTTTCATACTTATCAGAAATCTGGTAAACTGTATTCAACCAGATAAAAGTATAATGCAGCATTGAAAGACTTGCCTTGAGGTTGTCCACTTTGCCTTTCACCTGTTCGTTCTTGGCGAGCGCTTTCTCAAGGCAGTCCCGTGTGTACAAGTTGGGGTTACGGCCCTGGTCAATGTAGCTGAAACAAGGCAAGACAACATATTCTCTACATTCTTCTAAAATGATTTAAAAAATTTTGTTAATGTGTCTAAATATTCATATTTGTCCCCTCTTTCAACAGCTTGACCATCCATATGGACGTTTGATATGGATGGTAGGTCTTTATGGAAATCGACCAACAATTCTTTTGTTTTAAAAACATTCAGATCAAGTTTATTTTCTTTGCATCATAAAGTCAACTGTTTAATTTGATCAAAACAGCCAGCCAGACTTGGAGAGATCTTCAATGGAAGAATAGTCAGAATATTTGATGAGAGGAGTTTGGTCTCTTCTAGGTCCTCTGAAGCCATTGGTATACAAAGTAAACAGCACAACACAGCACCTTGAGGTGCACCAGTGGTAGTAGCAGACCTGTCTACCCAATGATTTTTTTAGCGTATTTTATGAAATTTGATTGGAATATACAATAATACACCAAGTACGACAAAAATATGAAAATTGGCAACCTTGGCTACAAAAAAAAACAAAACAAACAAAAAGTACTATTTTCCTGTTTGAAGACGCCAGTTATTGTCCCTAGTTCCAGTTGGCGCGTACTCGCTTACACCAAGGTCCGCCATCTTTCACTGTGAGCGACTGACCGAGATATTCACCAAGAGAATGCCACCACCAGAGAAATTATGTGTTCATGAGTGTGATGAAGAGCAAGATGTTAAAAATAAAAAGAAGGTTGCCAAAACGAGGGAGCAAGCTTTCCTGAATGCATACCACGCAAACTTGGAAGTGCTAAGTCCTAAGCTCAAAAAAGGTCCAACTTTCGTGTGGTGCACTTTGTGCGAAACAGGTTTAGGTTGTGTTCATGGGGTGGTGGGGTGGTGGTGGGGGGGGGGGGGGGGGGGGCACAACGACTGCATAAAGCATGTTTCGTCAAATTCGCATAAAAAAAGTATCAGAAGTGATGAAAGAAACACCTTTCAATTGTACAGGCATTAAAAGAGGCCGAGGCGAAGTCTAATGGGGGACCTGGAGCAGCAGGTGACAAACGCTGAGATGATGATCATGATGTGTAGGCTGGTGGCTGACACGAATCTGTCCCTGTCAACGACCGATCGTCTTCTTCCCTATTGAGGAAGATGTTTCCTGACACTAGTGACAGCAAAATTGCTCAAGGTGTGTTTGTCACTTTAACTTCTACTGTTAATTAGCTCCACTCCCCTCACCCACATCCCCATCCCTCAAAAACAGGGGGGGGGGGGGGGGGGGGCAATACAAAGAGAAGACAAAGATGGAAAATGAAAACTGTATTAAGAGTATACATGCATGTGACTGTCACTCTGTGTGTGTGTGTGGGCGGGACGGTGGGGTAGGGGAGGGGTGGTGAAAGGGATGAGGGCATCATAATATTGTGTTTTTTTAAAAATAAGATGGCCAAAAAGATATGTGCAGTGTGTGTAAGAGATAAGATAAGATAATGTTGCTTATAGCCCAGCCGACCGCAAAGGGCCACATCAGGGCTGTCACCACGTTAAAATCAACTCACCAGTCAAAAAAAACAAAAAAAAACCCCTTTCATACATCTCGTTAAATGACATCGTCTGGAAACGTACCAGAAACTTCGTTAAAAATCTTTCTTCCGTAAAATCTTAAATCAGATGAAAAATGTTAATCTCTCTCAAAAACTCAAGGATCACATCAGGCGGGACATCCTGAACAGGATCTTCAATGGACTCCGCTGTAAAATGTTTGTGTCTCACATCGTGCAAGTCCCAACACTCTAAAAGAACATGTTTCATTGTGAGTGGCGCATGACTTTGGAATGCACCACGGAGCTTCTTCACTCTTTAAAAGGTAAGAATGGGTAAAATACGAAATGGCCGGTGTGCAGCGGCACAGAACCGTTTCCTCTTTACGACCTCCCGACGTAGATGGGAGGAAGTCCTTAAGGTTTGGACGGATCTGAAAGAGTTTGTTATTCGTCTGTGTGTTCAATCCTCCTGCCAGAGGTCTCTCACATAATCGTTAATTTTGGGTTTCACATCTGAGCAGGGGAATAAATGTTGGACAGTTTCTCTCTTGTGGCGTTCTTGGCTAAACGATCAACCATTTCGTTCCCGCCGATGCCAACATGACCAGGAACCCAAGCAAGAGTAATGTTGTAACCGCCCGCTTTCAACGTGCTAAAAAGTTCAAAGAAATGTAAAAGTTCTGGATGCTGAAGGCTGCGGCCAGCTATGGCCTCCAAAGCGACAGCGAATCCGACAGAACCAGAAAGTCGCTCTTCGAAGATTGTGAGATTATCTTCAAAGCCAGAACCAGAGCGGTAAGTTCAGGGAATAGACAGAAGCATCTGAATGTATATGTTCCAACAGTATCTGAGAAGGAGCCCAGGGCAGTAGGCTGCACAGGCCACTCCATCTTCAGACTTGGAAACCGTCAGTGAAAACTTTTTGACAGGATGGGAATTTCGAACAGAGGTCAGCATACAATGCCTTGTACGCCAGAGAGCTGGTAGACTCTTTGCGAAAAGCTGCAAGATCGAAACGAATCTCTGGTGTGAAAAAGGTCCACGGAGGTTGATCCGGAAACTTGGAAAATCGGATACTACTCCTAGGTCTAGACCTGCATTCCGCACGTGAGGCTGCATATGAAGACCAAACGGCGGAATACATTTAGGGTTGTTTTCAAACTTACTTTGGAACGGAGGGTCAAAGACACAGTCATAGGCAGGGTTTTCTGGTTCTGAGAACAGTCGGCTATAATAATTCAAAGACAGTTTCAGCCTGCGGTTGGACAGTGAAGGTTCACCTGCCTCTGCGTACAGGCTGTACACAGGGGTGGTGCGGAACGCTCCAAGACAGAGACGAAGCCCTTGATGGTGGATAGGGTCCAAGAGTTTGAGGTAAGACGATCTTGCAGAGCCGTACACAGCACAACCGTAGTCCAGTTTGGAACGGACCAAGGCTCTGTAGAGGTGCAGCAAAAGTTTTCTTATCAGCGCCCCAGTCGGTTGTGCGCTACGACCCGCAGAATATTCAGTGCTTTCTGGCAAGCAGTTTTGAGGTTTTTGATGTGGCTGAGAAAGTTAAGTTTCTGGTCAAAAATAACCCCTAGAAATTTGGCCTCTTTGACAGCTGGAAATGGGAGATTTCCCGACTTGAAGTTCAGGATCTGGAAAAAACTGACGGAAATTATGGAAGTGAATACACTGTGTTTTTGTAGCAGAAAAGGTGAAACCGTTTTTCATCCGCCCACTGATGGATTTTATCCACGCAAAGCTGGAGCCTACGCTGGACACTCGGGTACAGGCTTCCAGTTGCGTAGACAGCGAAATCATCCACAAACAATGAGCAGTCTGAACCCTGCTGAACTGATTTCACAATGTTGTTAATCTTGATGCTAAAGAGGGCAGGTGACAGTATGCTCCCTGTGGAACACCCAACTCCTGCTCGTGGACATCAGAGAGAGTGGGCATGGTGCCAACCCGGACCTGAAACTGTCGTTCTGCCAAAAAATTTTGAATGAAAAGCGGAAGATGACCTCGAAAACCCAGATCATGGAGATCATGAAGTATCCCCGACTTCCAGGTGGTATCGTAGGCCTTCTCCAAGTCAAAGAAAATTGCCACTGCATGCTGTCTGTTCAAAAAGGCGTTCCGAAGTGTAGATTCCAGACGAATCAAATGGTCAACTGTAGTCCGATGTTTGCGGAAACCACACTGTTCTTTCGCCAAAAGGCCATCTGTTTCCAGTTTCCACATGAGCCTAGCATTGACCATTTTCTCCATCAATTTACAGACACAGCTGGTCAAAGCTATGGGACGGTAGTTTGATGGATTAGAAAGATCTTTTCCAGGTTTGGGATGGGAATAATGAGGGCTTTTCGCCAAGAGGGTGGAAAGAAACTTGTAGTCCACACATGGTTGTATACCTGTAGCAGTATGTTCAGACCTTCTTGCGGAAGATGTTTCAACAGTTGATAATGGATTTCATCTATACTGGAAAGAGGAATCGCTGCAAGAGAGTAAGGCAGATTTCAGTTCGTTTAACGTGAAAGGAAGATTGTAGTCTTCCATGTTGTCTGACGAAAAGTTGCAGGGTGATTTTTCTTTAAGGGCTTTGTTTTTGACAAAAGTGGCTGATTTGTTAGAAGAGGAGGAATTCTTTTCAATTGTTCAAGCAAGCAGATTAGCAACTGCTTTTTTCTCCGTTATTAAAGAGTCCGAAAACTTGAGATGGTTCACAGTGGGACAGGTGTTCTCCCTTTGATTTTCTTAATGATGTTCCACACTTTATTCTTGGAAGTTTTCGATGTCAGCCTGGAGCAGAAGCTTCTCCAGGACCGACGTTTACTGATTTTAAAAGTGTGTCTCGATTTGGCACGGAGTTTCTGATGGGCTCGAGCGTTGGGACCCGAAGGTCGTTGGTATTTCCCGACGCTGAGCCCGTTTTTCGAACTTTTGGAAATTTGTTGGCAGTCTGAATCGAACCAGGGTGTTTTTGGCATTTGAAGTTTATCGGAAGACACTGGAATACAGGCTTTAGCACATTTGATCACAGTGTTGGTCAGAGATTCAGCTGGGTCCGGACTCTGAAGAAAATCAGTGTCCTGGAATTCCTTAGAAATAGTGGCTGCAAATAGATCCCAGTTTGCTTTCTTATAATTTAGATGTTTAGAGACAGAGGCGTGTTCAGTTATCACGGGTTGTAGAAGAACAGGGAAATGGTCACTTCCGTGCAGATCGTCATGGACAGACCACTCATAGTCCAGGACCAGCGAGGGGTCACAAATCGACAAATCTAAACACGAAAGTGAACCTGTGGAAGAGTGGAGGTAAGTTGCAGATCCGTCGTTCAGACAACACAAATCCGAATCCGAAAGGACATCCTCAATTAGCAGACCTCTGGATGACGTACTGACACTACCCCAAAGAGGATTGTGACCGTTAAAGTCACCCAACAGCAAAAAAGGTCGAGGAAGTTCTCCTATCAGACTGACAAGGTCCTGACGACAAACCGGGACAGAAGGAGGTAGATAAAGAGAACAGATTGTCACAGTCTTATGGAGAGTGACTCTTGCAGCTACAGCCTGAAGGGAGGTAGACAGAGCGACAGGACTATACAGCAGAGTTTTGTGTACGAGAAGGGCAACACCGCCCGACAGTCCCAACGTGGATGGTTGTGCAGGTTTTGAAAGAATATTAAAGCCAGAAAGAGTGAAGGTCCTCTGGCTTTGAATTTGAGTTTCCTGAAGAGCCACGACGGAAGGTTTTATAGATTGACACAGAAGCTGCAGCTCCTCAAAGTTGGATTTTAGTCCACGGATATTCCAATGGAATATTGTACTATCCATGGTGCAGAGGGCGAAAAGGAGAGAGATCAGGTCATCTCCTCATAAACATCTGCTTCTAAAGGTGTAAATTTGTTGCTTAATTTCACTGGACTGTGTTGGTCTTCAGACCTGCTGGCAGAC
This sequence comes from Conus ventricosus, assembly GCA_018398815.1. NCBI lineage: Eukaryota > Metazoa > Mollusca > Gastropoda > Neogastropoda > Conidae > Conus > Conus ventricosus. Next base: position 79,285,627 of record CM031612.1, read on the forward strand.
TTGCCAACAGGTGAAGAAGGTCTGGATTTGGGAGACGGTGGAGGTTTCTTCCTCATCTCCACCATCTCCACACTGGATTGAACTCCCTTGCCCGCACGGGCACTGGACAGAGGAGTTCGAGGTGGGGGTGCTGGTGTTTTAATCTGCCCAGCAGCAGATGTTGTAGACTGCTGGGCAGTCTGAGGGGTGGCGGATTTTTTGCCTCCACCAGGGGCATTCACTTTGGGTTGGGTGGTGGTGGACCTGCTACCACCAGAATTGACAATTCTTCCTTGCAATGTCTTCGAAAACATGAATTCATCAGTCGGGCAGCAGACTGACCGAGTAGGAACTGTGGGAACTTTCTTTACGGCCCAAGCATATGAAGAAGCCGTCGGCGTCTGACTGCCCACAACCTGTTCCGGGCTTCAAAAAACGAGATCTTCTGTTCTGTTTTGACTCTTTGTATAGTGGATTCCTGAATCCAAAGAGGACAGTTTCTTGAAGAGGAGGGATGGTCGCCACCGCAGTTAGCACAATGTGCCGGATCTTTACACGGCCCATCATGGGTTGCCTTGCAGCAAACACCGCACACCTCCTGCCCAGAACAGCGGTCCCTGACATGGCCAAACCCCTGGGATCTGAAGCACCTCAACGGGGACGGAACATATAACTGAACCCGGACATTCAGGTAGCCGACTTTGATGACCGGAGGAAGCACAGGGTTGCAGAATGTCAGAAAGAGGGTGTTGGTGGCCACTCTTTCTGCACCTTTCTTTACTGTCACCTGCGCACCTCCGTCACACCCTGGGACGCCAGCTCCGTTTTGATCTCTGCCTCTGAGACACCTGATAAATCCCGGCAGCGAATCACTCCTTTAGATGAATTCAACTGTTTATGGGGAGTCACCCTGATCTCCCTGTCCACTAGTTTTGTTGCCCTCAGCAGCTGTTCGGATTGTTTTTGTGATCTACATTGGATCAGAAACGAGCCATTCCTCAACCTTTTGATGGACCGAGGGTCACCTGCTAAAGCTTGAAAGCTGTATGGCGAAAGGGCTCAGAGCTGAAAGGGGTCTTTCCTGCTCTGTCCCTTCCATCACGAGCCAGGAAGCCCAGAAACCTGTCCTCTGTCGTACCTCCGTATCCGAATCGCTGTCAGAATGGAAATCCCCTGAAATAGGGATGCTGCCTTCCTCTTCTTTTTGGGGGGAATGTTTTTGAAAAAGCCATATTTATTTTATGTTTCATCACTCCCTTACCCACCCACCTTGGAGTCCAACTAAGGGGCCAGGGCCAAGAAACCAATGTCTTGACCCTTCCAGGCTTCGGAGAGATATACGACAAACAGAAACCACCAACCCTATCCCCCTGATCATGCTCAACTCCCGGGGACAGAGAGCTGAGCACTGCAGGGGTTCACATGGCCAGCAGGGGAACTGCCTGTCTTGACCCAGCCCCAAGAAGGGGAGCCGATTAGTACACCCGGGCCAAAGTGTACTCCTGTCTAGGAGAGGTCCGAGCCAAAGTGATGTGTTGAGAGCACCGGCCTCCTCAGGCACTGGCCCTCTCAATCACCCGGATCTCATTTCCCCCCCCGACACAGGTCGCACCGCACGGCAAACGCGGGGATCTTAAGGAGACCACAGAGAGAAAAGGAGTGTGGAAAAGAAGACTTGAAGGGGAGACGAAGATAGAAAAGGGCCAAATAAAAAAGGCAGAAAACAAAGAAAGGAGAAAGGCGGGTTACTCTTAGTCAGGATCCTCACCCTTAGCCTATCTGACATGGGAAGCCCTACCAGGGGCATCAACTCCTTACCACGTTACGCTTAGGCCAGACAGCATCTTGGCTTCTCGGACCTAGAAGCAGTTTGAAAAAACCAGCCTATCTCCAAGTATTGATGCTCCCGCCAGCAAAGCCTAAGGGATCACTGGACCGCGCAAGCCCTCCGACCACGACAAGGTCGCAACCCCCGGAGGGGTGCAGTGTGTGTGTAGTGCACTTGTTCTAGTTGTTTGAGTGTGAGTACAGCGCAGTGAGCTGGCTGCAAGAATTGCATGATATAAGATCCACATTAGTGTTCAAGGTAAGAAAACCACTCTTTTTTGTCATGGAATACTAAAATTTACTTATGGAATACTAATGGTTCAATTTTGAGATAGACAGGTCTGTAGCAGTGTTGAGAGGAGACTGCAGATTGAAAAATGGCCAAACTGGATTCTATTACACAGAAAATGGACTACCCACAGAATAAACTCAGATCAACATTAAATTAAGCATTTCCTTAACTTAGAGGGGAGATTGTATTGTCTTGACAGCTGAGGAGAATTCAATGAACACAATACCAAGAAAAGAGCCTTGGTTTCTTCGATGGAGGAAAGAATTGTGAAGAAGTGTGACAATAGTGTCATTAATGCTCCTACATAATTTGTGAGGTAAGTGGACAGGGTCAAGTGTCTATTTTGTAAAGGTTAAGAGGTGACTTGAGTGTTTCAAAGCACTAAATGACAATAAAAGTCACAGTTATGGGGCAGTAACTAATCATTGTATTGGTTTGATTTTCATCCTCCATTACCTTCCTAACAGGAGTTCAACTAAGGGGCCAGGCCAAGAGATTTATGTTTTGACCCATTACAGGCTTTGGGAAGGATACACAACTAACAGAATTCTCTACTTATACTGGAGAGTGAGTGAATGAATTCCTCTGTAAGTGAGCCACTACAAGACAGCAAGTAAACTGATACCTTTATCACCAGGTCTCTAAGTTGGAGAGTCAATGAATTAAAACCTCCGTCAGTGAGCCAACACAGGGAACTAGTGAAGAAATACCTTTGTCAGCAGGTCTACTCTATACAACTGCAGGTGAACTAGTGAATTAATATCTCTGTCAGTTGGCCTCTACCACTGCTGAAGAACGAGCGAACTACTGGTTTTATTAGAATGGTACTACCATCGTTGAAGAACCTGTGACTTGACCATCCTGAGCAAGGGCCTACATCATTGTAGAAAACCAGTGAACAAACTCTGTTCACATGAAAAAAACACACAAAAAAACACTCCATGTAGTACCTGACATTTAATTCTTTGAAGTAATATATGATGTATCACCTTTCAGAGATTACTGCTGCCTCTCATCTCAACAACTGATTAAGCAGAGTATCGGTCATAATCAAGGTTTTCGTAACAGGCATTGTCTTAATTTTCCTTCAACACTCAGAAAATAAAATTGATAACAAAACAACAAAAAGAGAAATAAAAACACAAATCTGAAAATGCTGAAGATACCAGGATAGCCATTGATTCTGTTAAATCAGAAAACAACCTTTTTTCCCTCTTTAACTTTTTTTTTTTCAGGGGGAGGGAGAAGAGGAGGAGCGAAGGGGAGGGAGGGGAAGGGCGTTTTTGTTGTCTTTAATCAAGTTTCCAACACTGGAAATGTACAACATACGCTGTGAATAAAATCAAACAAGAAAGAAAAAGATTTAACACACCATTATCATCAACAATACTGAAATTTATATTCCATACATTAATTATGATGAAAACACACACATAAAATTGTTTTGAGTATTTCAGTATGTTTAAACTAAAAATTCATGTGTAAAATTTACTCCCTTTGCAAATTAATATTCAATAAAAAAAAAAATAAAAAAAAGAAAGAGGACATTATTGTAAAAATTAGTCTGGCCAAACTAGCCCAATGTTAGCGTAAATTGACCAGAAAGAAAAAACACACACACACACATTCATTCAACACAAATAAAGAAATCTCAGCAGTGAGGATGATCAGTAGCATAAATCTCGGCTACGACAAGGATGAGTAGAATAATGCAGCTTTTAATAAATAGCATTTATCAGTGACACTTGGAAGCCTATGAAATAATTCTAAAGAAAAAAAAAAACCAAAACGAAACACACACACACAAAAAATCTCTACACTTAACGATGACATTCCCATGTATTACACAATGCAGTAGGCAAATAAATCATTTGCTGAATTAATCTACAGAAGAATGTACCACAATGATACATGTGTTAATTTGAAGCAGAATAACATTCTGAGCCGGTATATAGCCCAGTGGTAGAGCGCCTGACTCGTAATCTTGGTGATCCTGGGGTTCCGGGTTCGAACCTCCGCCCGGGCGTTTCGGTACAGGGGGATTTTTTCCCTCGGAGTTAACATTGGTTCTGACTCCATTTCCCATACAGTCCTTCGAATGAGACTATAAAACCGAGGTTCCGTGTGTGAACGCACGCATAACATCTTGCACACACGTAAAATCCCATCACCAACTTTCGGAAGAGTAGGCCAGTTTGGCCGTTGGTATGGATGACACGTTACACATAGCATGCACCCTGCGTGAGAAATGGAAAGAATGAAGGAAGTAAGGAAAATGAGTGATCGATATTGAACGATACTGACTGGATGACACGGGAAACGACTGAATGAAGCGCCAGCTGGCAGCTCTTCAGTCGGCACTACCCAGGTAGGCAGCCCGTTGTGTAAACGAGTGTTGATTGTAAAGCGCTTAGAGCTTGGCCTCTAGCCGAGAATAGGCGCTATATAAATATTCATTATTATTATTATTATTAATGATAAGAGAAGCAATAATACTAAAGCACTGATCACAACACATTGGACACTGAATAATCTACTGATCTGACCAGAGTGATCCTAAGAAATATCACAGTTGGGTGACGTGTATTCAAAATGTTGACACAGAATTACAATAATAAAACAATGATCACCACACATGGACAATGAAATTTCCAGGTATTATACAATGCAGCATTAAAGTTCCAAACGAATCAACGTTTACTTGAACAAAATTAAACAAAAAACAACAAAAACCCACACATATACAAGAAAAACAACACTAGAACTGCTGCCAAATCTTTTACCTTTAGCTTCCAGTACTAATGTGTGTCAAGACCAATGCAGGTTTATATAAATCGAACAATAACATCTTCCAAAAGACAAATACAGCTGCCACTTAAAAAAAATCTATAATGCATTTATTGTTGTCAACTTATGTCCATTCATTTTGTTGCATTTAAACAAGAGAAACAGAACTAAATACAACAAAATGCAATACATTTTGTATTATTCTTGACAGCTTCACACTTAAAAAATCTGAGGTGTGGACAAAAATCGCCCAGGGAACAGCTGCAGAAAGTCAACAGTACTCTGCACTTACACATCAACAGGATGTCTGTACTTACTCAAACACTTCAAGGGGTACATTGACATCCTGCACCTGGGACTTCAGCTTGTCCAGCTCTTGCATTTCTAACACCATGCTGTTTTCTGGAACACACAAACATACAGAGAGAGAGAGAGAGAGAGAGAGAGAGAGAGAGAGAGAGAGAGAGAGAGAGAACACAACTGAAACTTGTGCACTGATGTTCAACTTAAAAAACATATAATGTTCAACATTACAGCCATTTAGAGTAACATTGAAAAGAAGAGATTAGCTCAGAACTTCCACATGGTGTCTACAATATGTTCTGAGAGAGCTTCACCGAAGCTGGAGTATGGCTGCCTTAATGGTGGGATTAAAAACGGTCATATTCACAAAACTCCAATCCCTTTGTTGGGCAGATGGGTTTAATACTTGCCTGTCTATACAGGGAGTGTCCGCAGGAGTATCGGCCTGCGTACGCAGAAGTTCTGACAGAGCTCCCAGCATCCCCATTTTATGCTATTTATAGCCCAGCCTAGTGCAGGAGGCCATATAATGAGAGCTGTTGCATTATCAGCATCAACTGCATTTTTATTTGCTAATTAAAAAAAAATGTATATAAAAGCAGTGACACCAACAGACAAGTTTCATTCAAACCAAGAGTAATTCACAATTTTAAAAAATGTGGTTTTTGTTTATGGCCACCACTAGCAGATGGTAAGGAAGAATAAAGGTAATCATAACCACCCAAACAAGGAACAAATACACACACACACACACACACACACACACACACACACACACACACACACACACAGGTAAACAAATACATAATGTAATAAAAGATGGTGTTTGAGATCATGCCATTTGTGCTGGAGTCATCAATAATGGCAAATTCAAGGAGACTATCATTGAGTTGACATAGTGGTGCCTTTGAAGGGCAATGCTCACTGTTGCTGGCTCTGAGACTATATAGCAATTACTGTTTCAATGGAAGGCTTAGCAGATGGAATGCTGTATATTCCAGATCACTCAGAAAAAGCACCACTGAACACCACCAAAGTGACCTGGCTCAGCAAAATGGCTGCTCGGCTGGACTTCTCCATGATGGCTTCAAACTGATTGGTTTCCCATCTTTGGTAGGAAAAGCCTTTTCCATTCATGCTGTTTGCAACCTAGTCAAACAAGACATGGGCCATTTCAGGCCTGCAAATGTTGTCCAAAAAAAAATGAAAATCCTGTTTAAGGTGTGAATATCTGTTTAAAAAAACAAACAAACTGGAACACATACTCTTGATGATTGTATGATCATATAAGATGAAACATTCTGATATTTTTGGGAGAAAGGTGTGTTTCACACTAAAGTGTCCACATTTTGGTCTAGTTTTGAGCTTTCACATCAGTATGTCAAAATGAATGTACTGGTATACGATACTGATGTAATGTGTTGACATACACCACAGAGAAACACTTCTACCCTCAACCTGAAATCCTCATCTTTCACCCTTCATCCTCTCCTCACCCTCTAACGGTCCACCTCTACACAGACACATATGCTATCTGCCTCAATTTAATATACTTGCTGCATAGTCTTTCCTCTCGAGACCTACGGTGCACCATGAATGTCAGTTTGTGTCTCTCGTGGTCATCATTGAATACAGCTTGGTTTATAAAATTCACTGTAGGTGAGACTGGAGGTCCGATTAAATGAAATTCGAACAAAGGCGAACAGCCAAACTAAACCTTTGCCTGAGCATATATCTGTGGTTGCTGTTATCACAGGCAATTTTTGGTTACACAGTGATCATTCTCATGCATAAATGTGTGTCTCTGATGCTTCAAGTTCCCATCTGATGCACTGGAATTAAGGCCAGTGTGTCACTAAAAATAAAACATACCAAAATTCCCCCCCCCCCCCCCCCCCCCCCCCCCCCCCAGTGTGTCACTAAAAGTAAAACATACCAAAATTCACCAACACAATGATTTTCTCCTGTACGCATTACTACTATGAGCAGTCCGTCACTTAAAACAATTTCCAATCTGCCACGATCAAATTCATGAAAATGTGACTCACTGACATTTGAGAACATTCTGAATTGACGAACAACTTCGATTTGATAACTCAACTAAAAACATCTCAGGTGCCTGAGAAACCACTCCCCATCTCCTACAAAGAACACAAGACCAATGATTATGTGCGGAACCTGGTCACTAACCTAGTTGGGCCCCACGAACCACTTCTGGCAGCCATCAAACAATGGAAGACGGCATGGTTTGGCCACGTCATTCGTCACAACACCCTCTCTAAAACCATCTTTCAAGGTACCGTTGAAGGAGGGCGCAGATGTGGACAGCAGAGAAAGAGCTGGTCCGACAATGTAAAGGACTGGACCAAAATGACCATGCCAGATCTCCTCACGACAGCTACCAACAGAAGAGCCTCGAGAGAAATGGCGGCTGCCTCATCATGTCCCCCCAACGACCCCAGCGGTCTGGGGAATGACTGACTGACTGACTAAAAACAAACAAGCGTTGTCAAAACAGTCTATGACTGAACCTCAAAATTATGTGATCTGGCCAAGTGCTAAAAGCATGGGGAACACTGTATGAAATTCAGCTTTTTAGATTCAAAGTCGACAGTTCAGCTGTGGCTTGTGGGTGATAATCCAGTAACTGGAACAAAAGTCAAGTGATCTATAAAACATGACTGGTTTGACTAATGAATAATCAAAATGGCTCTGTTATGGTTGTATGAACATGTTGCACACAGTGAAACAGTGGCCAGCCTTCATACTACAGTTTCGTCAAACTCAAAGGTTCCATGAATATTCATCACTTGACTCTTGCATGTCACTGGGCTTTCGATGATCGTTGCATGACAACTGGAATATGGTCAAGCAATGAAATATTTCAACACTGAATGAAATGGCCCACATAGTGGCAAATTCTGTGATAAGAATCAAAGAGGACATCCCAGATATGAAGTTTCACTGTTAAAATCCTGATATCAGTATACCCAATAACTACTACCATTTATTCACTTTAGTTGATGACAATGCATAAATAATGTTCAGCATCATTTGGAGTCTTTCATTAACTTTGTTTATTAGCACTTCTTTTCTCATCCATTTGTGTCTCATTTTCTTCCACTACATATTCTTCATACATGTATGTGTCTGAGCCAGTCTGAGCCGGCTTGTGTGTGTGTGTGTGTGTGTGTGTGTGTGAGTGTGTGTGGTCATGCCGCTGTTCCCCAGGTTCTTTGTTCCCCAGTCTCTATATTCCCCAGTCCCGGTGTTCCCCTCAAGAAAAAAATCGAAATTCAGTCCTAAGTTCCCCAGTTTCGTTGCTCCCCACCCTGTGGCGATCCCGCTGTTCCCCATTCCCGCAAATCCCCGGTCCCCGTGTTCCCCAGGCCCGCTGTTCCCCAAGTTTTTGCTGTTGGTGGTGTTGGTGGGTTTTGCTGACTTAACGTTGTTACTGTTTTCATTGCTATAGGCGAGGCAGTGGGAGGGCGGGGTGGGAGGGCCGGGGTATTGGGGGTGGAGCGGGAGGGCCGTAAAAGAGGGGTTTCATGCCAACTGGACAGCGCTGGAACCAGCAGGTCAGCACTTGCATGACCCCATCAGGTCTGTGTAAACAGTCTAAAAGTAAAATGGCCCGTTGCGAAAGAAAAGGTGTAGCTCACTCAAAATGTGATATAAAGGGATAGGAGTTCAAAGCGTAAAAAGAAGCACATCACTGTCAAAACCCTTTTCTGGCGTCACAAATTCAGGCTTCCCGTTCTAGAATCATACACGATCGAAATATTCCGTTTTTCTTACTGATTTCACCAAGCAACTCACAGCGAAATTGCCCCCCCCCCCCCCCCCCCCCCCCCCCCCCCCCGCACGCCCTGGGGGCCACGGCAAGTGACACGCTTCGCAGACGACAGAAGCGCGATGACACTTCCAATGTAGCGGTTAAAATGGGAACAACCTGAGTTGACACGCATGGGGCACGTGCAACTCTCTCTCTCTCTCTCTTGCTGGGAAGGGGAGGGGGGGTGGGCATGTGCATTTTTTTTCCCTATTATTTTGTTTACCTTGGGATGTGCCCGGCGCAACCTCTCCTTGTACAGTAGGGCCCGTACTGGCGCTAACGTGCATTGAAATGGGTTTGGGGAACAGCGCTACTGGGGAACAGAGAACCTGGGGAACACCGGTACGGGAACAGCGGCACGCTTTTTCGGTCGGGGAACATCGACACTGGGGAACAGAGACACGGGGAACAGCGCTACTGGGGAACATAGAACCCGGGGAACACCGGCACGCTCCCGTGTGTGTGTGTGTGTGTGTGTGTGTGTGTGTGTGTTTCAGTACATTTTCTAACAGTTATAAAGTGTGACCCCTGACACTTAGAAACGAATTTTTGGCACCCTTTATTGTTAGGAAATAATTGTCACTGGTAGTGGCACAACTCAAGCAGTTCGTCTAGCTATGCAAGGCGTTTAGAATGGCGTTTGAAAAGCCGGTGAAGGGGGAAGAGTGAATCCCGGCCCTCTCGTCCCCCCATACCCCCCTTCCCCGTTCATACACCGCCGAATTATTTCATATAGCAAGCTTAATCATGACAGTCACAACTTGAGACCTAAGAAAAACAGAATGGAAATAAAATCACGAGGTCTCAGAATTGCATTTTTAGTTTAATTACAATAAACACATACTTAATTCAGTATTTCATACTTACAACTTTTGATTTAAGACATTTTGCCCTTGGGGCGGGAAAGGGTCACTCACTACAATGCAATTTTGACGTGATTTTCAATGAAAATTTCGAGCCGCTGCTCCAGAGCATCGATTTTCGGCCATTTTGAAGTTGGTTTCTAGTACATCCGGGGGTCAGAAGTGAAGAGGTCACTATCGGGTCACGTGGTATTCATTAATTTTTGGGAGAGGAGGGTGGGAATATTTGTTTGGTTTGGTTTGGTTCTCCGTCGGTAGCGAAAAAGCAGATTTTTCTCGTGGTTTTTGGTTAAAAATAAAAGAGGTCCCATAGTGTTAAAGATAATGTCGTGATCTTTGGAATGATAAAAACTAACTTGGGTTTTTATTTGGATGACAACATACCTACTAAATAACTTTAAGCAAGAACCACCAGCCATGGATTACTACTAAAAACGGGTGCGTAGCCCCAATCACTACGTATCTACGCACTACCAGTTATTAGCCCTACGACCAATAGATCTACGTGTCGTAAACCATACGACCCTTTAAACTCGTGTCTATATCACTACAATTGACCATGTATCGAAAAAGCTGTTCATGTTCGCGTTCTCTAAAACTACGTGTCTATATCGCTATGCCCGTTTGCTCTACAGCAAAAGAAAGAAAAATAGTGACAACGGCCCGTTTGTATGGGGATGGTGTAGCGCAATCACTACTGGATAATGTCAGTAGGTCCCATAGGGAGGCGCTATATGTTCCCCCATGTCTATGTTCCCCACCTCCATATTCCCCCAGGTCTTATGTTCCCCCACCTCCTATTCCCCGGGTCTATGTTCCACCACCCTACCTACCGTGCCGTACGTGACCTCGCCCGTACGTGTCCCGTGCCGTACGTGATTTTCGTATCGTACGTGACCGTTGTCATACTTGTTACGAATCTAAGTTGTATCCTGACTAGATATGTTGCAATGTTCATATTTTATGCTTTAACACCCAAAGAGAAGAGACGGAACACATTTAATTGTCACAAGATTGTATTGACCTTTCTTTGCTTTGTTTTGTTTTTCTCTGTATTTGGTGACAGGAGTCATTGTTACTCATTAATTTGTTGTTCATTTACAGTTCTTTAGTTAATGTGTCAGTACACGCGTGTTTCCATAGCTAAAACGGGTTGGTGACCTTACGTTAAAATTCCTGAGTCCCTGAGTATATGTGGATGGTTTAGTGCGTCAAATATATTTTTTGTAAATCATTTCTTTCCTAGTTCCATCCCTCCTCCACGTTATATAAGGCCAAGAGCCCCTGGCCTAAGACCAAAGAAACAATAAAAAAAAAAGTTCCGAGCTCCGAGTTGTATTAAATTACGATAATTGAAATTACCAAAATACAGAAATCGAGAGAGAGAGAGGAGAGAGAGAGAGAGAGAGAGAGAGAGAGAGAGAGAAGAGGAGAGAGAGAGAGAGAGAGAGAGGAGAGGAGAATTAGAGAGAGATATAATTAGAGAGAGACAAAGACAGAGACAGCGATAATTGAGAGAGAGAGAGAGAGAGAGAGAGAGAGAGAAGAGAGGAGAGAGAGAGAGAGATGCGGAGACAAAAAGATGCGGAGACAGAGATTCAGAGAGACAGAAAGAGATAATCAAAGAACTCTCTCTCTCTCTCTCTCTCTCTCTCTCTCTCTCTCTCTCTCTCTCTCTCTCGTTTCTCTCGCTCTCTCTCTCTCTCTCTCTCTCTCTCTCTCTCTCTCTCTCTCTCTCTCCCTCCCTCCTCTCTCTCTCTCTCCCCTCTCTCTCTCTCTCTCTCTCTCTTCTCTCTCCTCTCCCCCTCTCTCAACAAGGTGGGCAGAAGCGTTGTGCTCAAACAGTATCGTATTTAATTGATGGTAATAGGCCTAGTCTGTCCAATACAAAAATCTGCGTGCCAGTGCAGCAGTTCTAAATTTCATCATGTAGAGCATTGCCACGTAGTGCTAAAGAAAGAAATAGAAAAAAAAAACACACGAAAGTATGTAGAGCTATGCCACGTAGTGCTAAAGGACAGTAGCCAATAGAGATCGCAAGTCCAGCCTTCGAGCTTCTTTCTCCTTCTTTGCCATCTATATAGGCTAATCAAAAATGTCCATTAGTGACAGAGGGCAGTCGCTTTTTAGCTACTTTTCGTTACTTCTCGTAGTGCCAAAACAAGGTAGAGGTTTGAAATACTTTAGTGCTATTGCTACAGACTAAGCGAAGACTCTCTCTCTCTCTCCTCTCTCTCTTCTCTCTCTCTCTCTCTCTCTCTCTTTTCCTCAGATAGGCTTTTTTATTCATGGATATTTCATAAAAATTCTATAGGAGCAACAAAACAAAACAAAACAAAACAAAACAAACAAACAAAGAAAAACAAAAAAACAAACAAAAAGAAAACATAGGCATTACTTTTAAATTTAGACATCTGTGACACTTTTTTTTTTTTTTTTTTTTTTGCTGTCCCAACCTCTGCGCCACCTCAGAGGCAGTGCACCCACGCCGCTCATTCCGACACCCCGTCCACAGCCACAGCCCGGTCGGCCCCCCCACAGCCACGGCACCGGCAATCCACAGGGAGCAGTCAATGTAAAAGTCGTCAAGAAGCAACCCCGGGGGAGACACTGCACTGCCGCCGAGTCACTTCGGTGGTGTTCAGGGGCGCCTGTTTGATCAAACATACGCAGGACACCACCTATTGACGACAATAATGCTTAGTCGCGGAGCCGGCGTGAGTGAGCTCCCCCCCCCCCCCCCCCCCCCCCACCCCCGGGGGGGCGCCACCCACGTCCGTCCAACGACACCCCCCATGGACTCGCCGATACCGGTGACCCCGAGGGAAACCCAAAAACCAAGGCCACAGACGGGAGAGGACATCGAAACTCAGGTCACCATGAGAGCAGGGCATAAAGGGGCCACAGAATTTGAGACCTTTTTTTTATGCTGATCGATGAGAATGAGGATGATTAAGATGATGCTAGGGAAATTTCCATTTCGGTCTGAGACTACATGACAGGGCTGTACTCAACGCTTCCTTTCAAAATATATCCTGGCGTCAACCAGGCCCGAGAGATACAGGCACCGCGTGTTGGTCGGGAAATTGAGCAACACTCTCAGAAACGCATCATTAAGGGATGAAACTCAACTGTGTGGTCCCAGTCTTCCCAAACTGAGTCCGCAGCAAACTCAACTCTGGGTAGGACCCGGTCGGGCAGAAAAACCCACATGATTTCTGATGGGATTCGAACCGCGACCTCCCAGCCGGGAGTCCGCGACGCTAAATCACTTCGCCCCGGTGGCTGGTGACATCTGTGACACTTAATTGGAATGAGAGAGAGAGAGAGAGAAGAGAAGAGAGAGGAGAGAGAGAGAGAGAGAGAGAGAGAGATGAAGTGTGAAATGCAAAATTCACTTTCGTCCGAAAATCGATTTTCATCAAATTATTGATCAATAGGCCCGATAATCAATAACCAGGTGCAAATAACGCCTGATAACGTTATCGAACCGGTTATTGATTTCTACACCTTGGGATGATTTGGTAAATAATTTGCACATAAAATTGATTTTTGGCCCGTTATTGATTATCGGGCCGGTTATTAATTTCCGGGTAATTTGCACCTGGTTATTGATTATCGGGTTGTTGATAAGTAATTTGCACATAAAATCGATTTTCGTACCATGGGAAAAAACGTTTTTCGTGAAATGCACTCAATTCACTTTCCGGCCGAAATCAATTTTCATAGTATGAAAATCAATTTATAAGCAAATTACTTACCAATAGGGCCCAATAATCAAAAACCAGGTGCAAATAACGTCTGATAATCGATTAGCGGGGCGGTTATTGAATTTTACACCTAACATTATTTTTGGTAAATAATTTGGGACATAAATTGATTTTCGGCCCATTATTGATTGTTGGGGCCTGTTATTGATTACCGGCGTAATTTGCACCTGGGTTATTGATTATTGGGGCCTATTGGTAAGTAATTTGCACAGAAAGTCGATTTTCATTCTATGAAATTGATTTGCGGCCGGAAAATGAATTCTGTGAATTTCACGCTTCAGAGAGAGAGAGAGAAGAGAGAGAGAGAGAGAGAGAGAGAGAGGGGAGAGAAAAGAGGAGAGAGAGAGAAGAGAGAGAGGAGAGAGAGAGGGTTTGTTTTATAAAGTGTACTGTCATGCCTTTTAAAACAATACCAACAATAGCAAAAAAGAAATTAGAAGGAGAGAGAGAGAGAGAGAGAGAAGAGAGAGAGAGAGAGAGAGAGAGAGAGGAGAGAAGAGAGAGAGAAGAGAGAGAGGGGAGAGAGAGAGAGAGAACGACCGAACGAATTTTATTTTCAGGGGTAATGGGAATAAGCATCACTGCTTTTTTACATCCAGCCCTCCGGGGCCAAAAGAAATTTAAGAAAGGAAAGGAAAACAACAACAACAAATATTGATTAATATAAAAATAATGGAAAATCCTCTTAAATATGACATTTTGAAAATACAAAAAAGGGTCAAAAATCTATGTACAGAGGGAACACCGACAGAAGGTGTGGAGACGGTGGGGGGGGGAGGGGATGGGGTGGGATGGGGGACAATTAAGAATGAGAGGGCGGGGGGAGAAAAGGAGAACTGATAAAGAAAATGAAACATTTACACAGAACAGTTATTGGTACATCTTTGGGCAAAGTGGTGTAAGATCAGGGAGAAAACATCAAGTACGTGAAAAGATTGGGTTTAAACTTACTAGTGTTTGGTTCGTTTTCAGTTTTTCTGGGATATTATTCCACAGCCACCCACCAGAAAAAGCAAGGCTTGATTTGCATAAATTAAATTTATGGGAAGGGAGATTTATTTATGCGAATGACGATGATCATTAGAAGTAAATATATTCCTTAAATAGGAAGGAGCACTGCCGTGTAGTATTTTATGCATAAAGAGTGCTTGTTTTACAATAGTTTGGTCTTGAATGGAAGGAGATCTCGTTCATAATCAGGGGGCCCTAGCGAGGGTTCATCAATTGTTATTTTGACAGCCTCTCTTATATATCTAGTCAATGGTTTAAGCAACTTATTACTCACTAAATCCCAGAGTGTCGAGGATAGTCAATATTTGGTTGAATATAAGATTGAAAAAATAATAAGAGAGAGAGGAGAGAGAGAGAGAGAAAAGAGAGAGAGAGGAGAGGGGAGAAGAGAGAGAGAGAGGGGAGGAGAGAGAGTTTTTAGTAAATGTCAGTTATTTTGGGTGCTGTCGCAGCAGGTTATAACAAATGGGGGTGGACGAGAGAGAATGGTCGAAAGAAAGTGTGTCTGTCATGCCTTAAAAACAATACCAACAATAGCAAAAGAAATTAAAAGGAGAGGAGAGAGAGAGAAGGGGAGAGGAAAAGGGGAGAGGAGAGAGAGCGAGAGAGAGAGAGAGAGAGAGGAAAAGAGAGAGAGAGCTGAACTAATATTTTACTAGCATTACGTATACTATATGGTGACCGGAAGAGGAAGAGGGAGAGAGAGAGAGAGAGAGAGAGAGAGGGGATGAGAGAGAGAGAGAGAGAGAGAGAGAGAGAGAGAGAGAGAGAAATTGATAGACGTTGCGCACGTTTCGCGCGCGCGCACACACACCCCACAAAACACACACAACACACACACACACACACACACACACACACACACACACACACACACACACACACGCACGCCCGTACCGCACACACGCACACACACCCACACACACACACACACACACACACACACACACACACACACACCACACACCACGCACGCACACACACACTGACATTCTTTCGTAATTTTTTTTCTTTTTTTTTTTAATCGTAGTGATATAGAGTGAGATAGAGACGTAGCGATAAAGACGGTGTCTGGAAATCGTAGTGGTAATCATAAATAGTTGTATAGGTACAATTATGAAGTGAAATCGTCTTGCGAATGACACTGTGTGATATCGGGTAAATAGTAGTTTGGATATGTAGATTAGTGTTCCGTAGAGCTTTAGCCCCTTAGTGATATTGACACGTAGGATTACGGGATGTCCCCCTAAAAACTAAACGTTTGTTGAGAAGGAAAAAATCGTTTCTTTAAGAAATTGAAACTACATCCAAATTCAGAAAGATACTGGTGAGGTATAAAACATATTAAGGTCAGGTTCCAGGGTGATTTTTTACAATTTTTTCTATTTTTCATGATTTGTTGTTTTTTTTAGGAATGTCAACTTTATTTATGATCTTTCAATTTTGTGAATGTCTTTTTGAAATAAAAACCAAAAACATGTGTTTTTTTTGTCATTTTTTACTATGTGTGTGCATTTTGGGCGGGTTTATTTACCTAATTATATATTCATAAACTTTGATGGGTCGAAGCTCCACTATCAAGTGGCGTACATAAAAGTATGAACTATCAAAATGATCAGCGAACAAAATCTGTCTGCTAGAAAAACATCCCGAGGTGTCAGAGAGAATGTAGACTTGCTCACTCCAATTATGTTAATTCGATGATTTCGGAAGGTGATCATCAAAACAAGAAATGATGGTCTTACTTAAGGAGTAAGAGACAGGACAACATTGGGATTCCAGACCTGAGAAACAACCAGAATAACCTAATACAGGACCCTGAAGGGAAAGCAAACTTACTAAACAAGCAGTTTTGTTCAGTTTCTCAAATCCCAAACCTTTAATTAATGTTAGACTAAAGGATGATGATAAACTCCCTGAAATGCAAAACATCAAAGTAAACAAAGCAGGAGTATTTAAGTTACTGACCAATATCAATGAAAACAAAGCTACTGGTCCCGATGGCGTTCCTGGCAAACTCTTAAATTTATGTGCCAATGAATTGAGTGAGGTATACCAATTACTTTACCAAGCTTCACTGGACCAGGGAGTAATACCTGATGAGTGGCGAGATGCGAGCATTGTTCCCTTATTTAAAAAGGGTGACAAAACAAAAGCAGAGAACTATAGACCTGTATCTCTTACATCCATATCAGCTAAATTACTTGAACACATAATATATAGTAGCATAATGGACCATCTTGACAAATATGATTTCTTAAATAACGCCAGCATGGTTTTAGACAGCGAAGGAGTTGTGAGACTCAACTTATAACAATCTCATGATTTTAGTAACTGTCTTAACAACAGACAGCAAATAGATGCAATTTTATTAGATTTTTCTAAAGCCTTTGATAAGGTTGACCATGAGGGCCTGCTGCTTAAATTAGAACACATTGGCATTGGCGGTTCTTGCTAAAATGGGCTAGATCATTCCTCGTTGGGGAGAACGCAGAAAGTTGTTGTGAAGGGTCGTCATCCCATTGTAAACCAGTCGTGTCGGGAGTACCACAGGGAACTGTTTTGGGGCCCTTGTTTTTCTTAATTTATATAAATGACATAAGTAGAAATCTCTCTCCTGGAAACTACTGTAAGGCTTTTTGCAGATGACAGTTTAGTATATAGAACAATCAGAAGCAAGAATGATACACGCATTCTACAAGAAGATCTAAACGCTTTACAAGAGTGGGAAAGAACTTGGAAAATGGAATTTCATCCTCAAAAGTGCCAAGTGTTGCGTATATGTAACAAACGCTCACTAATTAGATCAGATTATTCTATCCATAATACTATTCTTAAAGAAACTAATGCTGCAAAATATTTAGGCGTGTTTATAGATAGTCGTCTCAAATGGAAAGAACATTACAATTTAGTATGTAAGAAAGCAAATAACATCTTAGCTTTCTTACACAGGAATATCAATGACTGCCCCCAAAAGGTTAAAGACGACTGCTACAAAACACTGGTTAGACCAGTACTGGAATATGGTTGCTCAGTTTGGGATCCTTACCATCTAAAGGACATTGATAACCTTGAAAAGATTCAGAAGAGAGCAGCACGGTTCGTAACAGGGAACCACATCAGAGAAAAGGGAATACTAGGAAGAACATGAGGAAATTAGAATGGAAACCCTTAGAAGAGAGAAGAGCTTTTATTAAACTTAACACCTTTTTCAAAGGCAGAGCTAAAGTAATTGATATTCCAATGGAACAACTAGTATTGAATAAAAGTAGCACCAGGAGTGGCGGTCAATGTTATACCATACCTGCATCAAATATTGACAGCCACTTACATTCTTTTTATCCCAGTTCTGTACGGCTGTGGAACTCACTGCCGGGTGCCATCAGATTGCCACAAATGCAATCTCATTCAAAAAACAAATTGATTCGACAGTTTTGAGATCTGCATATTGACGATTTTCTATTTTTACTTCCCCTGATATTTTACTATTACCTGGGCCTGAATTTGGCCATTGCTTTTATCTTCTTGAATATCGAGTGCGACCCCTTGTTGCTAAATTTGCTCCAGGGGCCAACAGTCTGAGTCGCACTGTTTTTATGTTATTTTATTTTACTTTTTAACATGCGCGCTGGTGACCTACTCGTTTTTGAGTGAACCAGTATTTTAGGAAGAAGAAGAAGAAGAAGTAATGCACCGTGACAGCAGAGAAGGCAGAGGGCGCATAGCTTGTGGACTCTTTCTGTTCATGCGCCATTTTGGTTTGCGGAAGAGGTTTAAAGTGAAAAGGCGATCACAGGGAAAAAATGAATCCCTTTGCCTACATCCTAACGTGTTTTCCCTCAGATGTGATATTACACAAAAAAAAAAAAATCAACAATGAGGCAACAATATCACACACACACACACACACACACACACACACACACACGGGCTTCCAAACTTTAGTTCGAGACTTTTTGAAGATTCTATTGAAGACTGCAGCTCAGAAAGCAACCGTTTTGACCCTATCTCACCAGACCGATCCCCAAAAGAAAACATGAAATTTTGTCCTAAGTTTGCATCCACCCCTGATTCTAAAAACTGATAAAATCCCCAATCACAAAGTGCAACTGAACCCCAAATCATTAAGAGAAAAAGATAAACTTAAATGCATAGTCGTAAATTTTCAATCTCTTTTCAAGAAAAAGGAAGAATTTAGTAATTTAGTCACCGAAAAAAACATTGATGTTGTAATTGGAACAGAAACTGGAACATCCGCAGTGAACTTCTAATGGAGGATTTTGATATTTATAGAAAGGACAGACTCGGAAAAAGAGGTGGGGGAGTCTTGATTGCCATTAGGAAGAATTTAGTGAGTTTTTATATCAAGGCAAAAATAGTGAAAGTTATTTTGTAGGATTAATTTTAAGAATAAGAGACCTGTCATTGTTGGATCAGTTTACAGACCTCCAGACTCAGATGAAAATGTATGTTCGTCTATCTGCAGAGACATTTCTAACATTGTTTTGGCCAATAGGAAGGCAATATTATGGATTGGTGGAGACTTTAACTTACCAGATATTGATTGGGTGAAGATGCCATACTTGGTAATCAATACAGTAAAAATATTAATACTCAGTTTTTTGATACCACCAAAGACCTTGCATTAGTGCAGTCAGTTGAAGCACCAACTCGTGGTAAGGCATTCCTGGATATATTTTTTACCAATTGTCCAGGCGCTTTAGGCAATCAGGAATTAATTGCAGGCCTGGGTGATCATGACATAATTCTCTTAGAGAGCAACTTTCAACCCTTTCGAAGAAAACCCCCTAAACGTACCATCAGACTCTGGAACCAAGCAGATTTACCAAAATTGCGCAAGGATACTCATGATTTCAGTCGTCTTTTTTTGAGATCCCATAGTGTTAAAGATAATGTCAGTGACCTTTGGAAGTGTATAAAAACTAACTTGGAATTTATTATGGATGACAACATACCTACTAAAATAACTTCAAGCAAGAACCACCAGCCATGGATTACTACAAAAACTAAACGTTTGTTGAGAAGGAAACATCGTTTCTTTAAGAAATTGAAACTACATCCTAATTCAGAAAGATTACTGGTTAGGTATAAACATATTACGAGAAGGTGTCAGAGAGAATGTAGGCTTGCTCACTCCAATTATGTTAATTCGATGATTTCAGAAGGTGATCATCAAAACAAGAAATGATGGTCTTACATAAGGAGTAAGAGACAGGACAACATTGGGATTCCAGACCTGAGAAACAACCAGAATAACCTAATACAGGACCCTGAAGGGAAAGCAAACTTACTAAACAAGCAGTTTTGTTCAGTTTTCTCAAATCCCAAACCTTTAATTAACGTTAGACTAAGGATGATGATAAACTCCCTGAAATGCAAAACATCAAAGTAAACAAAGCAGGAGTATTTAAGTTACTGACCAACATCAATGAAAACAAAGCTACTGGTCCTGATGGCGTTCCTGGCAAGCTCTTAAAATTATGTGCCAATGAATTGAGTGAGGTATACCAACTACTTTACCAAGCTTCACTGGACCAGGGAGTAATACATGATGAGTGGCGAGATGCGAGCATTGTTCCCTTATTCAAAAAGGGTGACAAAACAAAAGCAGAGAACTATAGACCTGTATCTCTTACATCCATATCAGCTAAACTACTTGAACACATAATATATAGTGCATAATGGACCATCTTGACAAATATAACTTTTTAAATAACGCCCAGCATGGTTTTAGACAGCGAAGGAGTTGTGAGACTCAACTTATAACAACTCTCAATGATTTTAATAACTGTCTTAACAACAGACAGCAAATAGATGCAATTTTATTAGACTTTTCTAAAGCCTTTGATAAGGTTGACCATGAGGGCCTGCTGCTTAAATTAGAACACATTGGCATTGGCGGTTCTTTGCTAAAATGGGCTAGATCATTTCTCATTGGGAGAACGCAGAAAGTTGTTGTGGAAGGGTCGTCATCCCATTGTAAACCAGTCTTGTCAGGTGTACCACAGGGAACTGTTCTGGGGCCCTTGTTTTTCTTAATTTATATAAATGACATAAGTAGAAATCTCTCTCCTGGAACTACTATAAGGCTTTTTGCAGAGACAGCTTAGTATATAGAACAATCAGAAGCAAGAATGATACACGCATTCTACAAGAAGATCTAAACGCTTTACAAGAGTGGGAAAGTACTTGGAAAATGGAATTTCATCCCAAATGTGCCAAGTGTTGCGTATATGTAACAAACGCTCACCAATTAGATCAGATTATTCTATCCATAATACTATTCTTAAAGAAACTAATGCTCCAAAATATTTAGGCGTGATTATAGATAGTCGTCTCAAATGGAAAGAACATTACAATTCAGTATGTAAGAAAGCAAATAACATCTTAGCTTTCTTATACAGGAATATCAATGACTGCCCCCAAAAGGTTAAAGACGACTGCTACAAAACACTGGTTAGACCAGTACTGGAATATGGTTGCTCAGTTTGGGATCCTTATCATCTAAAGGACATTGATAACCTCGAAAAGATTCAGAAGAGAGCAGCACGGTTCGTAACAGGGAACCACATCAGAGAAAAGGGGAATACTAGGAAGAACATGAGGAAATTAGAATGGAAACCTTAGAAGAGAGAAGAGCTTTTATCAAACTTAACATCTTCTTCAAAGGCAGAGCTAAAGTAATCGATATTCCAATGGAACAACTAGTATTGAATAAAAGTAGCACCAGGAGTGGCGGTCAATGTTATACCATACCTGCATCAAATATTGACAGCCACTTACATTCTTTTTATCCCAGTTCTGTACGGCTGTGGAACTCACTGCCGGGTGCCATCAAGATTGCCACAAATGAAATCTCATTAAAAAACAAATTGATTCGACAGTTTTGAGATCTGCATATTGACGATTTTCTATTTTTACTTCCCCAGGTGTTTTACTGTTGCCTGGGCCTGAGTTTGGCCATTGCTTTTAACTTCTTGAATATCGAGTGCGACCCCTTGTTGCCAAATTTGCTCCAGGGGCCACAGTCTGAGTCGCACTGTTTTATGTTTTATGTTATTTTATTTACTTTTTAACATGCGCGCTGGTGACCTACTCGTTTTGAGTGAACCAGTATTTTAAGAAGAAGAAGAAGACAAGTTGAATTCAGTCAGCAAAAAATTAACACATGATGCATCAAAGTAGAAGCGAACAAATTACATGAATCAACAGACTGGACTATTCTGAGCTTCGTCCAATAATTAGGGCCACGATTAAAATCCATCTACAGAAATAGAAAAACGCTTTACCTGGTGCGCATTGACACCCATGTCACAGGTAACTTTTAGGCAGTAAGCTTATTTCTGCATATTCAATACGTCTCTGCTGAGGGATACATTACCGTCAAAATACAATGTACATGCTCAGATGCGGCCTATTCAGTTTTCTACTGGCATGCCGTAAGTTCCTTCTTTGTAATAAAGTTGCCCTGCAGCATGTCTCGGCCCTGGACATTGAAAATGATCAGATGACTGATTTTTTACAACATGAATTACTATTATTTCAAGGCTCTAAGAAACATTTTATTGGAAGACAAGGCAATTATATAGGCTTCCACTGAGAATGGACTGGAGTTTCTGGCACATATTCTAGTGTGGGGAATGATATCTGCCATTTCCTTTATACAATCGGCTATTCCCAACTGAGAAGGCACCCAACAAACCTTGACGATTGATCCGTCCGTATTCAGATTTTTTTCTTTTTCTTTTTTTCTACGTTTCAAAACGGAGTGACTGAGGGCGGAACCTGAAGCAACATTTTGAACGCAGAGGGGGTTATTACCGCCAAGGAATAGGACAACAACGTCCCGGACAACAAAACAGCATTTCGACCTTAACTTAATCAGGCCAACCAATAAATTTAGGACCAGTGACACCACGATTTTTAAACCTTTTCTTTTCTCTCAACGATTCATATCACTATAGCCGTCTGTTCATTCAATTGCTGCTTGCCAGTGAGTACCGGCCCCTGCCCCACGGACAAACAACCACCCGGCGATCCATTTGCGTGAGTTAATTAGCTACATCAGATTCGGTTTTCCGTTTTCACAACACATAATTATGTCATCAACCAATAAAAGCGACCGCCCCTGCCCACAGTCTGTGGCGTTACTTGCAAACAGCAGGGCATGATAGGCCTACAAATGACCCACAAACAGTGTCTGTGTACCACAAACACCACTTTTGTACATGCACATTGCCTAATGTTTGGCGAATGTTTGGGAACTGTGTACGTCGACAGATGTCTTGATGTATCATGATTTGATAAAGACATAAACGACGCGTGTACAACAAAAGACTGCAATATTGACTGCTCTGTCACGACCGGACAACCCTGGAGGTCTGCTGACCGGATCCGTCTAGGTGGGAGTGACGGGAGTGACTGACCTCACACGCTCCGCAAGCGACACACATAAGATTTCGATACACCACACCCTTTTTCCCCCAGCAAAAATAACATTCCAACACCCGCCCCATGCCGATACCACTTTAAAGACTCCAACGCACCACACATGCAAATCACGATCAAGCACTCAACGGCACACACCATGCACCAATCAACGATCAGCACTCCAAACGCACAGAACATTGCACAATCGCAAATCAAGCATCCCACACCCACAACATGCACGCTTATAAATCATCTTTCGCCATACGACGTACACGATCCAATTCGGCATTCAGCACATATGACATATACCCAATTATAAAGGAATATTCCAGTATTGACCCTTTCTCACACCACGGAGTGCGTTCCCACATCCCTGCCCCTGTCAAGTCCGCCGGGGAGCACCTGCGCATAGGTGCTCCGAGCGGGTTGGTTCTCGAGCAGGGAGGTCGCCCACATCCGACACCTCGACTCCAAGCGGGCAGTGAAGAGAGTGTCCCGGGGAGGGGGGTGGGGGGGGGACGTAGCAGTTATGGAGGTCCTGGAGACGGGGGTCCAGGCCGCGCCAGTCGAGCCGGCGGGCTCCCTAGCAGTCCACGGTCCCGACCAAGGGTGGCCTCGCCGGCGCGTGGCACCAATTCGTCCGTGGTCTCAGCCAAACGTGCCTCGCCAGACGTGGACCCGATCCAGATCGTGCTCCGGTGGAAGCCCCGGGAGGGGGGAGACGTAGCTGGGAGGAGAGTCGGAGAGGAGACCGAAGCCGGAGGGGACGGCAGAAGGGTCTGGAACCTGCCGTCAGTACCGTCTGACCATTGTGTCAAGTTTATCCGCCACTCGGCATGATGGCGCGGGGACGAGTCTTATACGAGCCCACCTGTCACCCCTTGACTCCCGTCTTCTCACCGCTGCGGACAAAAGCCTGCATCCATCCCCAGGTTCACCCCCCACTCTGCCATGTCCTTCACATCTCTCACTACGCTTAACGTTTTCCTTCCTTAGGAAATACATCAACACAGCGACCATCGCTTCATAACTGCCCACCACATTTGCAATCATAATTCAATGGCATACTGTCACATTTTATAACCACATTTTCACACTACACACCCCTTTCAACACGCATCCGACGAAACAAATCTGCGTACGCCACGCTCGTGACCCTAACACTAGTATTCTTCCTTGCCCACTCCCTCCGGGGCCGAAGGATACAAGTTCCGGCGAAATGTTGACCGGGGCGGACGGAGGAGACCAGCCAGTTCAACCCAGAAATCACCAGGTTCTACCTTCCCCCCCGACCTACCGCCTCACCAGATACCTAAAGGAGATCAGAATTTTGGAAATAAATTAGACAGGCCAGGTTTACCGATTGGCATTAACAGAGCAACGCGTCTCACACAAACTTTCTACCCTACCACCATCACCCACCCCGCCACACCCACAAAGAAAATTGCGCAAAAGCGAAACTAAAGCCGGCTAACAACACCAACATCAAAAACCACAGACCAGACATGAGCTTACCAGCTCCCGTGGTGGACCGAGAGGGGGTGTCAAAGGGACTCTCTTACCTCTGTCCAGTCGGGAGGGACAGAGGCGAAGATGCGGAAACAGAAGGAACATGCTTGCCCTCTCCTCAGGCGCACTGCAGGTCATGAAAGTTCTGGACTGTTCCTCTCGGGCGATAAGGTAACGACACCAGGACTGGAGCGGCGCCCCCGAGAATCTTCTCTCGAGTGAAGAGCAAACTCCCCTCCGCAATGGCGGCCAACCTGCCCTGCTGCGTCACGGAGTGCGCATCCTTCAACCTAAAAGCAACGAACACCGTGCGACAGGTAAAAAGCCAGGCGAGAGCGGCCGATAGACCAGAAAGTTCGAGAGAAAGGTACCGGGCCCACCCGTGAACTTGCAGGATGACTAGCAACGGGCGGTGGAATTGAGAGAGAGAGAGAGAAAGCACAACCGAAGTTGAGCTGAACCCACACCCACGGGCAATGCACCCCACAAGCCACCTAAGGGACGGAATACACGGACAACAGCAACGCCAATAACAACTACGTAATTCCGCCACCTAGGAGGGTCGAAACGTCGTAGCCTCGTGACAAATCGTTGCCCAACCCCCTTTAAAAGCATCTGTTTCTCTGAGATACTGTGCTCCTTTGACCCTTGTCGCCTGTTGCAACCTCACAACAATGGGGACCGACCCACACTCTCTCGTGATCGACAGAGTACGGATGAATCCATACAACATTCACGATAGAAATCACTCACTGGGGAAATTATCATTAAACTACATTATCAAACAACTAAGCAAAACCTTCCAACCATGAAGTGGACAATCCAACCATTGGGTGATTCATTACGTAACCTCATGAGTGAACAACTGTCACACATCTGATACAGAGCCAAACAGGGAACTAACCCTGGTTGGGGAAGTGTCCTCTGACTGACTTTTCCAATATGATAATCCGGCGCTGGTAAGTATTCAGATCGTATTACGGGCACCTTGATCATGACGGCCCGTGAACGCATGGACTCTGCAGCTCCACTGCCTACCCTCCCCTGCGTCGATGACTGGATGGCCGGATCGATCCAAGCATGGAGAGGATGGCTGTCGCTCTCCCCGTACCAAAACTTCCGGCCGTTCTTCTTTTGGGCACGCCAGTGCGCGGGTCCAAATCTGCACTGCGAAGATTCAGCACACAGTAGGGGCACATCGATATTCCTAAGGGGCAGCCTCTGGGTCTCACTCGCCGGATTCTCCCACTACGACGTGTAGCGGTGACCGCGTTCGGATGGTGGATTAATGGGTCCCCGGTTCAACCACCAACCTTGCTGAAAGGCCTCTCCCCACCCGTGGCACAGCCCCTAGGGGAACACGTTTCCCGCGACCCATAGGCGTTAGTCCGCTGGCCGACATCGCAACTGCGGCCGTATGCCTCACCTGTGAGTTCATCCCTGGCCCCGCCGTCTTGTATTACTCGCTCGAGGAGTCGCTTGGAGCCCCTATGCCCTACCCTGGGGGAATCGAGGGCCTGCGGAGACCCGACCTCTATCAAGCTTGGGTGAACACCACCAGCAGTTTGGCAACCGCTCTGCTGAGTGGTAACCCCGAAAGAGGGAAACCCCTTGTGAGCTTGAGCTCACCTTCCGGAGTGTCGGGCAGGCCTGAGCGGGCCGATCACAAGTTGTCGTAGGCGTTGGACTCCACGTCCCTGGCCTGCGCGGCTCATGCTAGCAGGATCGGCCCTTGCCAGAACTCGTTCGAGATCGGCTGACGAACGGGACGCAATTCCTGTTCCTGCTTCTTACGGGGGGGGCGTTGGCGCGTGTGGCTGACTCCCAACACGCTGTACGGGCCAAATCCGTAGACACGGACGACTGCGTCGTTGCGCAGTTGATCGTCTTCCCTATGCTAGGGACTACAGCGGTCGCTCTCACGCGATGGCCCATACTTCCGCCCACCGACGTAGGGGGTGGCAGCTAGGACTACGTACAGAGGACGGGTGGAGGTAACCCCAGTCCACCCGCACACATATAAACTAGGCCCCGCGGGCCTTAGGGAAACTAAATCTTATCAACAAGAGCGTTAGAATGCTCCGAATCCCTGATGGTGTCCGACCAAGGACTGAACAAAACAGACAGAAAAACACTGGCCACTCTGTACCTCCGCGCTTGCTAGACCCCAGTTCTGCCGCGGCGACGAGGCTGTGGGACACGTCCTCGCCAGACTCGCGCTCTAGGGCACATCTTTCCGATGTGGCCCGGACGACCACAAAAGGCAACAACATCGCGGAGCTGAGGTCCCGCTGACTGCCCTGCCTTGTTCACCCACTAGCAGTTGTCGGCACCTTATTGCTATAATTTCCTGTGGCGGGCTTCTCTCCGTATCTGGGGGCGATTACCCATAAGCCTCGCGCTTCAGGGGGGGGCCCTGACCCCTCCGCGGCTGTGAATCGCAGCCGCGACAATCCTGAGGTGCTGTCTCGCCTACTCCGGATACCTCACCTCTGGGACACCGTGTTGGTGAGCTGATCCATGAGGATCGATCCTCCCGCTCCAACTTCGCTAACTGCCGCCAGATACCTAGCGTCTTGCGCAGCCTATCTCAACTGCCCCGACGGTCTCGTCATTATTTTCTTCCTGGACCTGACCTTCCTTCCTGTAGGTTTGGGGTAATGTGGAAACGCTTCCGCGAGCCCCTGCATGTCTGCTAAGACTCGCCTTCATTAGGGTGAGAGCACAACCCTCTTTGCCCGCCCCGATAATCCGCACTCAGGTGCCCTAGGCTTTTGCTCCTCAGACAATTTGGTTGCACAAGCAACCTTGTCGAACTGCTCTAAGACCATATCCACTTCCTTACTAGGTCTGAAACTTGGACGCTTTACACTTTGGCCATCCACTCTATCACCAGCTGGTGATTAACCCCTGCCATACGATGCCGGGCGACCGCGACAAAAAGTTGTTCCATCTCCATCCCTACGCAGAGCCTCCATCCCTCGGTCTCGTTCTTCTCCGGCCGGGCTCCTGCCTGTGAGCCTCTTCCTACGCGATCTCTGTCTGGCAGACTCCTCCTCCGCTGCGCCTTGTCTGCAGCTCCTCCTACGAAGAATAGCCTCTTTCTTATGCCTCATCTCCTGTCTGTCAGTCTCCTCTCTACGCAGAGCCTCCATCTATCACGCTCTTCCTACGGAGCCTTGGCTCTTCCCTACGTTCTTCCCTACGCCCAGGGTTCTGCCTAGCAGCTCTTCCTAGGCAGAGGTCTGTAGCAGCCTCTTTCACTACGCTGTGCTCATCTTCCCGTCGCTGGTTTCTATATATATATTCGCTTCTAGAAAACCATCGGACGGAAGTGATGTCCAGGGCGGGGTTCACCACTCCCGACACGGCGGATGATCCGTTTGCCCCGTCCCTTGGGTCTCGACTTTCCCTAAGGAAAGTCTTCTGGGCATGCCTTCCCGGGGGACGCTGGAGAGGAGAAGGTTGCGGTCCTGGATCAACGACGCCCACAGTTGCATTCGCTATACTTGACGCTCCGAGCCGGAACGTGCCGTCGGGGTTCGACAGGGAGCCCCCCCAGCGGAAGAGGTAGTAAACGTACTCATGGACTATGCTCCCCGCCAGGCCTAGGTAGAAGTTACGTAGTCGACGTATGCTATATAGTCGGGACTACCGACACATTATTGTATACCTTCTTCTACGGCCGCCCGCGTGCCACACACCAGGCGGGACGTGCATGCACACCAATCTCCTCCCGTTCACACTACAGGGGAAAGGACAATCCACTCGCACAAAAACACCCAAACAAATCTTTTCCGGGGGTTTGTCTCTGTGTGTATGTTGTGTGTGCGTGTGAGCGGACCCACGTTCCGGTGCTCACTTGGCACCACGCGCCTCTACAGCACGGCACGTGCGGTGGGGCTCGCCCCCCCCCCAAAAAACCTATGTCGGCTGCCCCACTCTGGCCACACCGCGCTCTACCGCATGAGCACGTGCGGTGGGGTGGCCGGAAAACAACAAAACAAAACTAGCAGCGCCCTCCGGCGCGGGCAAAACCACCACCACTCGCGTTGATACAACCCCCTGTCACTCACCACCGGTACGAGAATAACAAAACACGAATTGGCTAATTACA
This sequence comes from Conus ventricosus, assembly GCA_018398815.1. NCBI lineage: Eukaryota > Metazoa > Mollusca > Gastropoda > Neogastropoda > Conidae > Conus > Conus ventricosus. The sequence goes on from CM031612.1 coordinate 79,314,371, forward strand.
ACACAGGACATGGAACGACTGAGCGGCACCAGAAGGGCAAGATTACGGCGTCCTGGTGAGGGTACACGGCGAGAAGGAGGCCTGGGCGGGTCGACTCCCTTGGTCTCCACGACTCGCGTACCACCGGAAGTTCCTCAGGCACAAACAGCAACCCTTCACGCTAGAGTCACCCCAGGCCAACCACCCCGACCCCGCCCTGACTCCACTCACACCCACCGACAAAACTACAAGGTACTCTGCAAAACGCGAGAGAGACCGGCCAGGCCCTTCACTCCCGGACGGGCCCACACATTGTCCCGACCGACCCTGGAGGTCTGCCCTGACCGGATCGGTCTAGGTGGAGGTGAAAGGGAGGACTGACTCACCCGCTCCGCAGCGCCCCCCACATCAACCGCTTTCCGATACAAACCCCATTTTATTGCACCAGCACAATCACCCTTCCAACACACGCCCATGCACGATCACAATAAAGCCTCAACGCAAAACATGCCATCACGATTCACAGCCTCCCCGCCCACCCCATGCCCCTCCCGATCCAGCACTCCACGGCACCCACCACTGCACCATCGCAATCAAGCCCTCCCACACCCACCTGCAGATACTACATAAATTATTTCACCCCTACGCCGTCCACGATCACAATATACAGCCCATTCGCGACAATCTGGACATCTACACAATTCTAAAGGAATATTCCCAGTCTTGACCCTTTCACACACCAGGAGTGGTCCACATCCCTGCCCCTGACACGTCCGCGGGAGCACCTGTGCCACTAGGTGCTCGAGCGGGTTGGTTCTTCGCAGGGAGTCTCCACACAAGCGACACTCGCCTTCCCACAGCGGGCAGTGAAGAGCGTGTCCCGGGGGGGGCGGGGGGGGGGGGGGGGGGGCCGTAGCTGTTACTGGAGGTCCTGGACGGGGGTCCAGGAGCCGGTCGCGACGGGCGGGCTCCCTAGCAGTCCACGGTCCCGACCAAGGGTGGCTCGGACAGGCGTGGCCCCTCTCGTTCCGTGGTCTCAGCAGACGTACGGCCGCGACCAGCCACGTGGCACCATCCAGTTCGTGCTTCCAGCGTGAACCCGGGAGGGGGGAGGACGTAGCATGGGAGGAGAGTCGGCGCGGAGGAAAGGACCGACGGACGGGAGGACGGGGAGAAGGGTACTGGAACCTGCCGTCCGTACCGTTCTGCCCCTTGCTGTCCCGTCTTTTTTTTTTTTTTTTATTTTTTTTTTTTGCACGTTAATACCATTTTATCCATTGACACAGTCTGATGTTTTCTACCTGATTCAGTCCAGCAACGACTGTTTCGGAAGACAACACGCTGATTTATTATATGACACAAAGGTTTTACTACAAATTGTGCACTTCCTACTACCCCACCCTATCGGGTCATTCTGTAGTTTGTTTTGGTATTTTCCACTGTGGATTAGTGGTGCGGGGCCCCCATCCCCCAACCCCGATTCTGTATTTTGCCATTTCATTTTTTAACCCGTATTCTTTTACCCTTTCTTTTTTTTTATTTTTTTTTTTTTTTTTTTTTTTTTTTTTTATTTTATTTATTAATTCGTTTTGCATCAATGTTACCACAACAACTCCAACTTGGTACATAAGGAGTAATATTTTTACAACCCTCCCCCGCCCCCAGGGCTATCCCAAAAACACACACCACAACAACAAACAAACCAAAAACATCCACGTTCACGTCCATCTATGTGACAAACAGCTATCGATACCATATCAATGTAACCAGCAACATCCGCAAGCATAAAGACCTTTGTATCCAGGTATGTTATAATTGTACTGCATAAACCATTGTAATTATGATGAATCCACCCCAAGTCTTATTTTATTCAATGCGATTTACAGGAGAAAAAAATCACAATCGTCCCATCATCCATTTCCATTACTTTCATCCTTTTTCCTTCTTTTTTTTCCATTTTTTCCTGCGTTTCTATAAGTTGGTAAATATGGTAAACCATCTTGGTTTTACAAAATGTCCATTCCAATTATATCTGCTCCATTGTATTTTTTTAATTTATACGTGAACGTAGGACCTTTGGAAGGAGGTATATTAGGAAGACCTGGTCAAACATTTGCATTTATAGCTATACTGTTGTCTAAAAGAATTATCAATCTACACCCGCGCTGTAGATATGCATTTCATCATGTCCAAAACGTCAAACTTTCTCACCAAAATGTAAAGTTCGTATGGAACGCATTATGTTTCGCAATCACTCCAAATTTTTCCACAAGCTGTTTGAGTTATCACACTCCCGAAAATATGCTGTATGTTGTCCTTAGTTTCTCACAGAAATCACAAATTGTTATTCCCACCATCCCCATTTCTTTACAACTACGTTTAGTTCAAGAATCCTGTGTACGCTCCGAAGCTGCCATCCTTTACGTTTTATTTCTTGGATTTTATGAATTTGGTGAAAACCTTTGTTCCCAAGAAATTTCTGTTCCCAGTTTTTCAGTCCATTGTTGGGCCCGAATTAGGAAGTTTGCTGTCAAGTGTGAAAAGGTCATAGTACAGTCTTGATCCCTTGGGTATAGAGTATATTATTTTTAGAGCTCTTGGTTTTTCTGTACTATTTTGATTAATTGATATATTACGACCAGTATGGTGTTATATTTTAATAGAGCTTACCAGCGCGTGTCAGCCAGCAGCATACAACCCATATATCTTTTATTACAATTCATTTAGCTTAGAAACTTTCCGTCGTTTTTCAAAAAATGTGAAACACCGTAAACACTTTCCAAGTCCAATTATCTTTGAATTACATTATTACCAATTTTAAATTTATCCTTCTGCAGGCATGGCTCGGACAGTACATCCGATTGTGTTTTTGCTTTCAGGTGTCTGCAAAAACTCTCTATCTGCCATGCCAGTCTGGTTCAGATACATTATTCTATTTCTTCAACAGCTAACCCGGACCATCTTTTTCTATTTCTTCGAAAAGGGATACATTACCAAGCAATATTTTTCACTGTGTTTTTAGTTTTCAAATTTTCCGCAGGTCAGTGTTAGGAGCATTGTTATGCATGTCTAATCTCGGTATGCCTAACCTCCTCCTTTATGTTTTTTATTGCAATTTTTTACTTATTTTATCCCGTTTTACCATTCCAAATACACCTACACAAAACCTTCTCAGGCAATCCTTTACTGAAGTCAATTCTGGTGGATTTCGGAGTAAAATCCATTGATGGCATCACTTTCGCCAAACATCAACGATTTTTAAACACACAACTCGTCCTAAGAGGAGTAATATTCCTTTCCTCCATATTTTAAACACGGCTGTTATTTCTGATAATTTTTCAGCATAATTTATCTTTTCACGGGTTTTACGTCATTTGGGAACCCCAGATTCAACATTTTAAATTTATTAGGTTCCATTGTATATTTAATGATTGCATAATTTTATTTTTGAGCTTTTTACAACTAGCCTATAGCCTTACGTGTTTTATCTGCATTTAGGAAACGTCCTGAAAAACTTTCCAAAGTCTATTCTCAATCTTGGACAGATCTTTCAAAAGTATTTCGATCTCGTTATTCATTCATTGTGTCTTCATCAGCAAATTGTGATATTTTACGTTCTTTGTTGTTGATTTTACCACCTTTTATATCTTTTCTTCTCATATCATGATTGCTGATTTCTACAACATAGTATGAATAGATAGTCGACAGTGGATCTCCCACGTCTACACCTCTTTCCTGAGAACCCATCCGCAGTTTGACCGTTCCTATAACCAGTGGATTTTTATGTTTTCTAAACTGTTTGTATCCCAACTTACCTATACTATTTTCAAAAACTATTCTCTCAACCTTTTAAAACAAAATTCAAGTCCAGAGAATCAACAGCTTCTCAACTATCTACACAGTGTCAAAGTCGGGGTAATTGTCTCACTTCAGATAGTTTCTTAGGTCATCAATAAGCCGTATGTTATCCCCAAGATAGCTATTTGCAATGAAACCTGTCTGATCTTCTTTTAGGTCGGAAGAAGAACTTTTTTTTCTCTTTGCGCTGCATGCGGACCCAAGTTTATACAGAACTTTACAACTTGCACTAGGTCTCCAGTTTTTTCTATTCTCTCACGATTGTCCGGATTAGGTATGCATGGTGATTATTCCTTCTTTTTGGAGTGGTTGAGTTCCCATCCTTCACTGACTGATTTAGAGCCGACACACAAACGGACCAAGTTTTTTCCAGAAACTTTATAAAATTAGCTCAAAAAACCGTCTGAACAGGACTTTTCCCCATTTATCATGTTTTTCCCAGCACCGCGGCTTCTTCTAACTTATCTTCACATTTTAGGAATCTTGTTCTTCTCTAATAGTTTTGGACACCTCGTGAATAAGTTCTTTACGGGACCCATGTATCTAGGGTACGTTTCTTTTGGAATACAGTCGTTTATAAATAACTGCCACTTCTTATCTTTATTTTCTTGGTCCTTATAAGAGTTCCAATGGCTGACCACCAATTTTGTCATATTTCTTACCCTAGTCGCCTCTTTTAACCTTACCCAGTCGTTTGATCTTTTTTCCCTAACAGCAAACCATTTCGCTCTTGATCTTAATATAACTCTGTATTTCCTCTCTCTGCGTGTCACTAGTTGTTGTGTTTATCTTTTAATAATTTAAAATCATCTTCTGTTTTATTTTCTTTTTCTAATACGCGATTTCTTTTCATACATCATACTTTTTTTCCCGCCTGTTTTTTTCTCATAGTAGCATAGGCAGTTTTCGATCTTAATTTCTGAGCCAAACGTCAAATAAAAACTTTCTCTGATACAGTAAGTTCAATTCTTTAAGTGGGATTTGAGCGAGTGTTTTCTACGTCATACCTGTTTTTTGCATATTCCAAATGATTTCATCGAAGGGGAATTATGTACTTCGTCTACCTATTGTTTGTCTTTTAAAATTCACAAATACATTTCCAGACTGTGTTATGTTTATAGCTTTCCCCAATTTCACTTTCCGAACTCCATTGACTGATCTGTTCGATCACCCGGTGTCCTATCTGCATCTTCACAACTCACATAAGGTTTCTGAGATAAGAAAAAAATCTCACCTCCTCTGTTTAAGGTGATGATCTGTGGCCCTGTATTAGCGTTTTTACTTGGTGGATTTTTATCTCGCCAAACGTCTGCCAGAGCGAACTCAGCCATCATTGTTTTTCAACCACCCCTTTTTTTGCCTTGGGCTTGTTTATCTTTCTATAATTATCCTAATCTCAGTAGGGATCGAGGACAGATTCCAGTCCCAACTACAGCTCGTGTATGATTATCATATTGCTGTATTTTGCCCTGTTAGTTTCGTAAAATTCAGGATTATCTTTAATAGGACCGTAAAATATTTTACCAGCAGAATCTTTTCTCGAAGGTGTCATGGACAAATGATATAGTTTCCTTTGCATCCCTTTTATTTCGTTAATTTTAAATTCGAAATTATTATTAAATCATATTGCAACTCACCTTGCCTTTGCTTCACGGCGGCGCAACGCACACTCTATATCCCATTTCAGACGTTCAAAATCTTTCAAAGTTTTTCATTGAAGTGAGTAACCTGGAAGGCAGAAGAATACAGTGTGACTTTTTCTAAGAAAAATGAAATACGTCTCTTCTCTTCGAAGGTCTCTAGTCCCTGGCCATTCAGGACGAAATCGTTATTGATGCCCCTTCAAGTGTACGGCATTTTGCATACATAAGTTACTGTACATTCACTTCTCCTACACACTTGCACCCCCTGTGGTCTTTCCCTAAAAGTAATAAGTTAGTCATCCTTTTTGTTGGCGAAATCAATTTTTCACCATCGGAAGTAAACAACAACCAATATTAGCAACCGGACTGCTAGTTGTGATAAAAGGTAAATGAAACTGAGGTGGGCTGGGATTAAAGAGGAAACCAAATCTTTGCAATACACTGCGTTCGATACATGAAGCAACATACGCACAAAAGTCATAAGTTACGAAAAACAACAAACAACAACAACCTAATAACCAACATACGAATGGGAGGGAAAAACCTTATTCTTTATAAATGCACGCACTGGCGCGCCCGGGGCTTTGATAACCAGGTTACTTATTACCAACTCCAAACCTCATTACCATATGGAACATCGGGTATTCTTACAGACCGGGAGGCAGCTGACCCACCTGCCGCCGGGATGGAAAAGGAGACTAAAAAACCAAAAAATTCCTTTTCCCTGCACGCCTGTATTTATCCTCTTGTATTTGGGTGTGTGCGCGCCACCGAACATGCGCGCGCACCACACACAATGTCTCGTTTTCACGAATAACCAAATTTTTCAAGAGTGATGAGCTATGACCCACTTGCCACTTTAATAACAATAACAATAGCACTGACAAGAGACAAAGCCCCACCCTGAGATGGAACAAGAACAAGAACTAACCAACAATGGCAACAATTGCCAATGGTGCCACCACCGCCATGATCTGCGTGTCCATGTCATGCACACAAGGTGACCTTCTGTATTCATTTGAGAATATGAGCTTACAGAGCACCTAGCACCTGCACAAGGGGTAAACTACAACACACACCCACACACACCCACACAAACACACACACCCACACACACACACACACACACACCGCAACTGCTAATGGCGTAAGTCAAGTGGTTAAAATGTAGTACATCAAAAAAAGAGAGAGGAGAGGAGGACGGCAGTACCGCGCCGAGGGAGGGGAGGAGAGAGGGGCGGAAAACAACTGGGTAGGCGGAGAGAGCGGAGGGAGAGAGGGAGACTGAGAGCGCGAGGGAGTGACGTGGGCAGGGGGGAACGAAAAGAGTAAAGAGGGGGGGGGGGGGTGGAGACAAGGGAAAGACAGACAGACCGCAGGCCCGCACAGAAAATGTAAGCTTCATTAACTATGATATCATCGTAGTTCAATTAGTGAAAAAAATGCCATGAACTAATGCATGCCTACATAAAGCCAGACTTCAACCCACCCACATGATTGAAATAAAGTCACTCATTTGTTGATACTTCACAAATGTTCTCATTTCTCTTTAAACCACTGTCCAAGAGCCGGCTCCTTTTTATCTGTTAGTAATGTCCTGTAAATAATCACAGATGGGCGCTGTGAGTGTCGTAGCGCTGCGGGCCCGTAGGGCTATGTGCGTGCTGCGGCGGCGCGAGCGTGTGTGTGTTGTGTGCGGGCGCGCGCGCGCGCACGCGCACGTGTGTCTGTACGCGCGCACATGCTTTTCATCAAAACCAAAACGCAGTACTAATGCAACCACTCCATTTTCCAAGCAAAGATGGAGGGCCTCAGTAAGAGTGACCATCGAATGACCAGACGAACCCCCCCTGAGGAATCGTACACACAATAATCCTCCATAACCCCTAGTTTGCCCATGATATTGTCTGCCTTCATCCCATGTATCTGTATGTGTACGCGTATAGCATAAGTGGTAGATGGCTTTCCTCACATGGAAAAAAGAACGGGAGGTGGACATAAGGGAGAGGGAGGGAGAGGGAGAGAGGCGGCAACCAGAGTCAGAGTCGAGCAGAGAGAGGCGGGCAGGAGCTCCAGACCTGCCAGAACAGATGCGCACAGAACGAGAGAGAGGGCGCGCGGAGCGAGAGCGCGGCGAAGACAGAGAGAGAGAGCGCGAGCGGGCGCGAAGCTGGAGAGAGAGGAGCGTAGAGAGCGAGTCGAGTTGTCGCGCGTTGGGGGGAGCCGCTGACAGGAAGCGCCTCAGACCGCGTGCTGCCCCCCTTTTTACATTACATACAACTACTCCTCTGTTTAATATACCACCTAATCCCCTTTCCCCCCCCCCCCCCCCCCCCCCCCCCCCCCTACATTGCAAAGAACCATATTTCAATAATTACATACACATTATAAACCAAGAATGTAATTAAAATACACCCTCAAAACTATCCAACCTAATTCACCCAAGTACACAAATACTAGATCCAACCACAACTAAGTAATTTCTTATCACCCAACCAGTCATCAAACGACACACCAAATTGGCTGTTTTCTACTTGGCAATTACACTGAGCATCCCCCCCCCCTTACGCGCGACCTCCTCGGTGTGGTCAATGTCAGATAAAGATTATTTATACCCTACTCAATACTAAATATTGAATCTTCTATAATTCATGACTAATTCTCTCGCTCTTACTGGCGGCGTCTGGTCACGCACGCCCCCTCTCATAATTATATATCAATTTCTTAATACTGCAAACAATTACTATGCAAACAAACACACTCCACACACCCCCCACAATCCCAAACCCACCCACACACCACAACCTCAACACACAAAAATACACACACAAACACAACAACATTATATAGCCCCTATCATCTCTTCAAACACTTATCTCACAACAAATCTCCTTCATCTCCAAATATCTATCGCCCCACCTCGCCCCCCACCCCCCACCCGCCCAACCCCCACCCCCCCCCCCCCACCACCAACACCCACAACCCCCCCCCCCCCCCCCCCCCCCCCCCCCCCCCCCCCCCCCCCCCAACACAAACCCACCCCAACACAAACAAAAAAGAACAAAAACCCGCTCCCCCCCCCCCCCTCCCCCCCCCCCCCCCCCATACACTGCGATCGCCCCATGCGCACACAGACTGAAATACAAAAACACCACCCGGAGAATCATAACAATAAGATAACAAAAATAACCATATTAGTTGCCACACATGGCCATATCTGCATCATCCCCCTTCGTCACGCACACACGCCCTTTTGTTATTCAATTTGAGAATATTCAGTGCACAGCCCCTGCATAGGGTAACGAGACCCAAACCACACACACACACACACACACAACACACACACACACACCCACACACCCACAAACACACACACACCACGCAATAGACTTATAGCATAAGTGTTAGCATGATTTCATCAAAATGGAAAAGAAAATATGAGGTATGGAGATATAAAAAGGAGGCGGAGGTGCAGGAGGAGGAAACAGCTTCGGTGATAGACAGCATGAAGAGGAAGGAAGGAGGAGAAAGAAATAGAATAGGAATAGGGAGAGACAGATAGAAGAAGAGGGAATAATAGCAGAAAGGATTGGCGGGGGGGGGGAAGAGAAGAAGAGGTTAAGGATAGACCAAAGACAACACTTATGCTTAAGAGAGAGAGATGAGAGAACGATGCAGTGACGGAAGAGCCGAAGAGAGCGATATCGAGCGCGGAAAGTGAATTACATCATCATTAGTATATCATCGTAGCACACGATAAGGCGAAGGTGGCGGCGGGCAGAAGGGGAGGATGATAAAAGTTATACTTAACCATTGGATCACCACGTTATCATAACATGATTTTCTTTATTTAACTCTTTATTTCTAGAAGGTAACATAAGTACAACAATATACTAGAGAATCAAAACAAATCAACATTAAATGAATCGAGCAGATTCTCTTTAATCAATGCACACTGAAGTAAGTGCTAGTGAACTCACGCCACCTGTCCAAAATAATCAAACGGCACTCGCTACAACAACAAACAAAAAAATAAAAACTCTCCCCAGACACATTTTTCGCTCGAAAAAGGTCCTCCACATTTCTGACCCAGATTTACTCTGATCTGTCTTTTCATTTTTCAGTTTGCATAAATTACTATTACCACTTGATGTCCATGCTGACATGACTGCAGACCGTGGTTGGAAATCTTTTTGCGCAGTTGGTAGTTTGCACGATAGTCAGATCTCGCTGATGAATTCTGACCCCTTTCAATTTCCGTCCTTGCTGCAACCACATTATTTCTTTGCGCCCTGGACAGGCGAAAACCTAAGTTCTGTCCAGGTCGTTGGTCTCCCCTTCCCCTCCCAGTAACCCCACCACACCCCAGAAGGACAACGGAAACGGGAAATTTCACTGTACGAGATAGCGTATTTTCTACGTTCTTTTGTAGAGCATATGACACAGTGATAGCCCTACTTGGCTTGATGTTAGTATTGCACAAAATGATACATAAAACAACTTATTGTTTCTACACAGAATCCCCTCCAGCGCTGTGTTACAGCACGTATACTTCCGCGCAAACAGCTCGAGAACAAAGTCCGTACCAATTCCCCACGCACTGCCATGCTGATTCCGTGAGCTTCTGTCACGTTTAAATGAGCCATTATCTCTAATGATGTTCGGTCAACCATTATGAATCTTTTAAAGAATATCTATTATAGAAGACACCCCAACTCACGTTCATGCCTATGATCTAGATTTGAGATTGTCGACATTTTATAAACAATGGCTGCTAAGATAAACTCACCTTCCCAACTAATCACTAAGCAAGTCAAGAGTTTCAGTTCCAGCCTAAATGCCCATCACTATTTCTTCCGGATCAAGAAACCTGAACGACCGAGTATATGCGAGTCTTCTAATATCTTGCTAAAGTGTCTTTTTTATTCAGATTGTATCCTTATAATTGTTTCACTCCTCGCAATCTTGTCGGTGTTCTTTGCACTTGCTTTCGAACTTCTTCATGTCTGGTGAGGCATAGTCTAAAGACTAGCACCACTATCACTCGTGCTGCTGTGGCGGGGGTTTTGTTTGTTTCCTTTTGCTGCCCGCAAAGAGTTTTGGACGTAGAATGTCTCGGACGGATGGCAAGTAAACGATTAGAACTGGCAATCGACTTCACAAACCGGTGACCCATAACCGCTCGCAGCCCACTCCTCTCCCAGCAGATCAAACCAATCACATAATGCATTTGAGGAGGGACCACTGTTGTCCGTCACGCTGACGTAAGAACATCCTCCCAGACGTCCCCGCGCTTCCGTACTACGGAATCACTATGCCGCAGCGATCTATTTCTAACATACCGACACACACGAAGACAGTTTCGCAGAGTCACAACAACACGTCCGAACGGCAGCAGCGAGCGGGAAGTCGAAATCCATGCCGGTCAAGATCTTCTCAGCACTCGCCAGATGGGCGAGGGCAGTGTATTAAGACGCACCAGTACACCCATTGCAATCAGTCCTTCTCACACGATGACAGGTAAAGACTGCCTTAAATCAAGAGGTTATAAATCAGAATATGACTTATCTTCCACTTCTCTCATCAGCTTAACGTTCCTTCCTTTTGGACATAAATCAACAGGAATCGCTTAATAATGACACCACATTTTGCAAATAATAATTCAATGGCTAACTGTCACATTTTATAAACACATTTCAAATAACAAAATCTTCACCCGCCCCTTCGATTTTTCTCGAACGACAAAATCAAGCTGGTACGCACGCTATCGATTGAACCAGAAAAAAAAACTCGTTCTCCTGCCACATCAGCATGACGGAAAGCAGTGAGAGCGTACTTATAAAAAGTCGGCTGAAATGCTGACCGGGCCGTCCGGCCGAGCGAGACCAAGCAAGTTCCAACCTGACTCCCAGTTCTCTCCTTCCCCACCGACTACGCTATCACCAGATGTACACTAAACAGGCGCCAGAAATTTTGGTAACTAAGTTAGAAAGGCCAGGTTAACGCAAAGGACTTCCAACCCTGAGCACAGGTCTACACCCTATTTCTCTTACAATTTACGCACACCAAACGAAACTTGCGCCCCAAACAGCGAAGAAACTACGCCGGCTAACAAACAAACACATCAAAACACACAGAACACGAATATGAGCTAACATCTATGTTCCCGTGTACATGTGCGCCCGAATGAGGCGGGGTCAAATGGACTCTCTCTACCCTCGTTCAGTCGAGAGCGACACGAGGCGGAAGCTGCCCATTGGACACCAGCGAAACGGATCTAAAGAAAGTCCTCCACCTACAGCCCGGTACTGCAGGATGAAAGTACTGACTTGTACCTCTCGCCGTAAGTAACGAACCGACCATGGCCAAGCAGCGCGCCCCCAGAGACAGTCTATCCGCTCGAGTGAGAGAGAGCTAACCTCCCTCAGGCAATGGCAGGCCAACCGTGCCATGCGCGTCACAGACCATTGTGAGCATACTTCAAACTAAAAGAAACGAAGCGACGCTGCGTACTCAGCTAAAAAGACAGGCGAGAGGCCGGATAGCTCAGAGAAGTTCGCTTGAGAGCCGGATAACGGCACCCAGTGTCAGAACTTGCCGGATGAATAGCACGGGCGGATGCGAATTCGAGAGGAAGAGAGAGAGAAAGCAACCGCGAAGTTGACGCTGCACCCCTCACCAGTGCAACTGCACCACAAAAGCCACCTAAGGGACGGATACACGACAACAGCAACGACAAAAACACATAGAGTAATCGACCACCTAGGTGTGGTCGAAGTCGTAGGGCCCTCCGTGCCACCGACGTGACAAGATACCAATAGAAGCAATGAGCGGTCACCGCGCGCCCCCCCCCCCCTTTCCTTCAGACTTGTGGATGTTAGCCGAGCACCCACTGACAGCCATATAAGGACAATCAGTCTGGGGCACATGCGGCTCAGGTAATGTTTTGTGCATCGGTGGCCAAATAGGCCCCATACCCTTTTACTTTGGTTCTACCAGTGGCAAACCCCAAGTTGTCGACCCACCAAAATACCATTTAAGCATTGGCTTCAAAATAGAAATATACCACCAGGACCAAGTAAAACACCCACTTGATATACCAGTGAATGTGCCCTTCTACATGCGTTACTTTGTAGCGTGCACAGACTTGGGTTTGATGATGTTTTATTTGATGATGATGCTGATGATATGATGATGATCCTCTCATCTCATCATCCTCCTCATATTCATAGCATTGATTATACATATTGTCAGTGTTACTTGATGAAATTATTATTATAATTATTAATATACTTATTCTTCATAAACTTATTATTATCATTGTTGTAGATCTGATTTCAACTTATCAGCTCCAGCACTACTCTACACGTACACCGCAACATACAAGATATCAACACTACCATAACATACCCACTAACTCCATAATAACATACGACAACACAAAACACCCCAACAAATCCTAGAAACAACACATATGAACACACCCACCCCCGCACCACATCTACCTACTCGACTACCCCATATCATACAAAACCTCACTCAAAAACCCTCCACTCTCACTAATCCCCTCCAACCCCCCCCAAACACACACCCAGCACCATCCCCAAATAGAATTAACCCCCCCCCCCTCCTCCTCTACAGTTCATAACCCGCTTCTATCCAATAATACTTCCCTATTTCCCCTGTGTTACAATACCTCTACCACTGATATTGAGCATATACGTCTACCCGTGATACCTTCCGTAGAGACCCTCCCCATAACACTCGCATCAAGAACACGAGCGCTTGATTACCCCCCAGAACATAACCCCCACCCCCTCCCCCCCCCCCCCCCCCCCCACACCCCCCCACCTCTAGCCCCCCATGTGGAATTGGCATTGTTTGTTCTTTCGTTTTGTCAGGACTGTAATTTTTTCTTTTTAAATTGAACCTACTACTACGCCGTAAATGAAGATTATCAACTGTTTACCACTCATTTTCATCACGGTTCAGTATCTGGTAGCGTGTGCATCGTTTATTACCTGTAGGGATACTCAATATACTCGAGAGCCTAGTCCGTTCACTCCTACTTCGATGAGTGTAGAAATTTGAGGAGGCGGTTGTGTAAAAAGATAGTATACAAGATATGGTAGACAGCGAAAAGGACAGCAGACGACAGTACTCAACCAAAGGAGGAGACAGAGTTACTGACTAGCGAAAGGGAAAAAATGAGACGTTACTACCTCGGCAAGGTCCAGAAAGGAGGGGGAACTTGGACTTAGACTAGACTTGGTCCCTTAGGACGCCGGTCCGTAGGGGCACTGACGCAGTGGACACCATCCTTCTCATTCCTCTCACTCTGTTCTCCGCCCTCGCACAGTGTCTTCTCAAGCCGCAGGCCTTGTCCTTCCGTGATTGAAATCTCCATCTTATCCTTTGTCGGACCTCTTCGCCTATGATCCTGGTACTGTAGCCTGCATGATTGTACTTGGCAAGGCCTGTTGATCGTGTGATGTGTCCATCCCATTTCAGTTGTTTGCGGTCTTATTTTTTTACTGAGGTTAGGAGATCACCATATGACCGCAAATTCATTCAACGAATCACGCTTTTTAAACTTCCACATTGCTGCTGAATGTGCTCTCTGTATGAGGAATGCCAGAAAGGGAGTCTGTACTGAAGCACCTCATTTCCATTGTTTGGATCTTTTTCTCTCACAGGTCTGATTCAACGTCTCATGACTCACAAGCATATAGAATGATCGCCATGACCTAAGGATCGCATACAGTATAAGCTTTGAGCTGATGGGAGATGATTGATACGTTCTCTAAAGATGGCGTTTAGCTTAAGAATCGGTAGCGTGGTCTGCGCGGACTCTTGATGCTGATTTCAGGTCTTGATCTTCATAGAGCATTGTTGCCCCCAAGTACTTACATGTGTTAGATGGTTCAAGCTTTTTGCTGTTGATAGTTATGTCTTGGGTAAAATCCGATTGGGTTGTTAGGTCTCATGACCTATGTCTTTTCCGCACTTCTTTCCATGCCCTAAAAGCAGCGGTGTTGATGTGTCTGTAGCTCCGGTGCCACTAGCCTCTTGTTGTTTCAGTCGGTCCATCTAAGTCGTCGGCAACAACGGAGGTTGGTGATAGATTCTCCTCAATGGGTTCCAGTTCCTCATGGTCTCTCTAGCGCATCGGTCAAACAACTTCCAGGCAGACCTTGACCAGTGTGGGGCGAGCGTAGCCCGCCCTGTGCACCCCACCGGTAGTTCGGCACATCGCTTGGTTCCCGCCGCCAACGGCGCTGGTGGCTTTATAGTAGAGGCATTTCAATCGTTCCACTGAGGTTGGCTTGCAGTTGGAGCGTTTCATGTTGCCCCTATGCTCATGCCACACTCGGCGACGGCCCTTCTTGAAGTCTCTGGACTCGTGTTACAGATGTTGTTGGTTTTGCGGTGTCTCTACTCACACAGTATCTTAGGTTGAAATAATTTGTTCTATGGTACGTCGTCCTGTTGAATCCCCGCCTGTCTTCAGCCGATGAATTTTCTGCATGTGGGTTCAGTCTATTTAGGATGAACTTTCAGCCTAACTTTGCTGGGTGGCTGATGTGTGCTACACGTGCGTAATTTTGGCATCCACTTGCTGTAAGGTTGCCTTTCTTTGGATAGCGTGATGATAAGTGACTGCGTCAGGAGTAGGCATTTCCCCGGTTTCTCCAGATTGTTGCTATTGCAGAGGAAACATGTCCCATTGGCTACCTCCCCTGCCTTACTCATTCTGCGTTATGTTTGTCACACCGGCGCGATTGTCCTGGCTTCATTGATGATAAGCTCTAAAGATTTCATCACGTGTTATATTAATCCTTGCTGGTACTTTGTTGGCTTCGGTGCAGACAGGATTGTGAATTCCCTCCAGCGTATTGTGCGAAGTACAAGCTCAGAACAGTCTTTTGCTCATCGTTGTAGTATCTTCGCTCATATTCGTTGCAGGCCATCTTCACCGATAGCGGGAAACTATTTGTACAAAAACTCCCTCGGTATCCCCACGGGGGGGACCCACTCACTTAACGATAGCACTTTAGTGGTTTTACGAATGAGTATTGACACTGATCACTCTCAATGGGTTTTTTTGGGCGAAGGGGGGATTTTTACTTGCATTCTACTGTCTGTGGTATGTAGTTCTGTGATTTGTCCGTGTTCTTGTGGTACTCTTTATCTGGGAAATCACATGGAATAGTACTGTAAAGAAATTTCCGCCATTATACCACTTGATTATGATAAAAGGTTTAGTAGTTTATTTTTTTTAATGGATCAACGTGATGGAATGGTGATTTCCACTGGTATTCCAATTGAGTAGAGTTATATCAAACCAAGTTTAAATTAGGATCTGGGTTCATGCCTTCCGGGGTTATTGAATATTTTGGCTTTGCTATCAAAGTTCCCACCTGCTGTAGGCCTAATGCATACACATACCACCAAATACTATTCATCAAACGCTGTAGCATCTAACACTGAATTCCAGTGCAAAGTAATGTCTGACAATGGACCACTCTGCAGCCTTCATCCGGGAAAGCTCACACAGACGTAGTGCTCAAGGCCTGAATTCTTCTGTCGACATAATATTATTAGTGTACTAAACCCCTTCTTGACTTTAAGAACTTCCAAAAA
Source organism: Conus ventricosus (assembly GCA_018398815.1). Taxonomy (NCBI): domain Eukaryota; kingdom Metazoa; phylum Mollusca; class Gastropoda; order Neogastropoda; family Conidae; genus Conus; species Conus ventricosus. Next base: position 79,330,495 of record CM031612.1, read on the forward strand.
AAAAAAAAAAAGAGAGAGAGAGAGTGTGTGCTTGCGTGCGCATATGAATACATGATCGCGTGCGTGTGTGTCTCAATGCGTGTGTGTTGTGTGAGTGAGTGTGTGTGTGTGTGTGCATTTATATGTGTATATGACTGTGATATCTTACCTTTTTGGCAGGGGTTGGGGTATGGGGAGGAGGGAGGGGGAGGGGGGCGGGTGAAATGATGAATGAGGGGTATAGGCGGCAGACACAGCCATGTTAAAAGTCAACCAATGTGGATATATACCTCAGAACCCCAGCTCCTATGAGCTGACGTTGACATGATGTCTGTCCATGTTGGTGTTAAGGGAGGGAGGGTGGGCATTAGTCATATGCATAGTGCACATGCACGTACGTTTGTGCGTACGTGTGCGTGAGAGGGATTTATACAGAATGTGTGGTGTCAATGACGGGTGCTTCCCATGTCGTGGTGGCATGGAGAATGGATTCAGCAGGAGGCGGTGGTGTGTTCGTTCATTTCTTTTTCATGGATGTATAACATGTCTGTGCCAATGTCTTGAGAATCTGTTCAGCTATGTGTAGCATGTTCATTCACTGGCTTTTGGGTAATAAGACGAAAGTCGAGAGGCTTCCGGTTGGAACAACAATGTCGTCTGCCTTTGTTTTCGTGTGCCTGCGAGTATCCCTCTAAATCATTCCTTCCTTTGTACATCGACACAGTAGATGGTGTCAGAAGCTAAACGAACCTCTTCTACATCATGGCATAATCTATACACGT
>CM031612.1:79331355-79359665 GCA_018398815.1 Conus ventricosus
AGAAATAATGAAGGCAAGATTTTTTATTAGGCATTGTCATACTAACAAAAGAAAGTCTTGTTTTACCTTCAGAATTGCTAATTATTGGAATGCACTGCCTACTAACACCAAATATGCACCTGATATCAACAGCTTTAAAAAAAAACTCCTGGATGAAGACCCTAAATTGAAAGATGTTTTCTTTAGTGTGGATTGAATATAATGTTATTTATGACAGGCATGCAACCAGACCGAACTTAAATTGAAAAATAATGAGGGGACGCAAATAGGCCGTAAGGCCTAAGGCTAAAAAAAGCCGGTCCCTATTACTACTACTACTACTACTAATATCTCAGTTGGCGACTAAAGAAGACGTCCTATCGTTACGTAATGAAATGGAGAAACTAACAGCAACGCTGACCAGCAGAATAGATTCACTGGAGTGCAGGGCTTTTGACCAGGAAAACGAAAACGACAGGCTGAAAACGAGGTCGACCAACTTCGAGGGGAACGGGCGGAACTTCAGGGCCAGTTGACGCAACAGCGCAGGGAGGCCAATAACATCAAGCGGGTCATGAATGATCAGGAGCAACACGGGAGACAGTGGAACCTCCGCGTTAGGGGTGTGCCAGAGAAGCAGCAAGAAGAGACTGTTGAAGATTGTGTCAACAAATGTGTAGACATTTTCACTAAGAAGCTGGGGGTACCTGTGACGACCAACCATGAGGAAATAGCACACAGAGCGGGGAAAGGCGACCGGAGGGGGGCGGAGACCAAGGCCTCTTCTCATCCGTTTTTTCTCTCGCAGACAAGGGGGACTGCTGTGCGTAAAAAAAACTAAAACAATCCGGCATTTCCATCGCGAAATCCTACACAGGGGAAAATTTCAAACTTTTTTCGAAAGGGAAATTCACACTCGCAACAATGGGAAAGGGTTTGGGCAAACCCAAACCCAAAAAAATGGCCAAACTTAAAATAAAGACTGTCAAATTGACTTTATTCTGAAGTGAAAACCCCCTATTGGGTAAAAAAATTAACTAGCATGAAACGGGGAAAGAAATTTTAACTGAAAAAGGGCGAGGTTTGGGGCCAGTGGGGGGGGGGGAAACTTTCAAAAATTTAAAATTTAAATAGACTGTCATTTGTATGGGGGGGGGGGGGGGGGGGGGGGGGGGGGGGGGGGGGGGGGGGGGGGGGGGGGGGGGGGGGGGGGGGGGGGGGGGGGGGGGGGGGGGGGGGGGGGGGGGGGGGGGGGGGGGGGGGGGGGGGGGGGGGGGGGGGGGGGGGGGGAATGAGGGGAAAAAGTTTTTCATTCCCATAATATATATTCTAATTTTTAAAATATGATAAAAATCTATTGTACGTTTTTATTTAAAAAGTTTTTTTTCCCCATGTAAAAAAAAACTCAAATTATTTTTCAACTTTTTGCTTTGTACGAGCGCGCCCCATACCTTCGCACGTCACTGGCCCCATCGACGGGGCCCCGTCGGCGCTCACAAAGCAAAATGCACCAGAAATTTAAAGTAAATCCCCCCTTTATTTTATTATCTTATAATTTTAAAAAATTTATTTAACCCATGTCTTAAAATGCGTAAGAGGGTTGATAAAATCAACTTTAAAACCCTTTTTTCCCTACTCCCTAAAATTTTCCGCTGTACTTCGTGGGGTGCAGAAAACCCCGCTTTCAAAAGGGAAAAAACCCCTCGCCGTACCCGTTGGGGGAACAAAAACCCATATTTTTGTAAAAAACTAACCCCTCGCCTACCCGGTGTACATTTAAAACCCCCCGGTTTTTTGTTTGAACTAAACCCCCCCCCCGTACCCGTGGGGGTTTCAAACCCATGGTTTTTGTGTAGGAACTAAACCCCCCCGTTTGCCGTGGTGAAAATTTAAACCCCTTTTTTTTTTTTCGAGGAACAAAAACCTTTCCTACGTCCCTCAAATTTTACTTCTAGAGAGAGAGTCCCTTTCTAAATTGCCAAACGGTTTTTTCGTTTTTTTTTTTTTTTGTTTCTCATGAATAACTGTGGGACAGGCGGCCGCAAAAATGTCTTTACTTGGGGTGGGCATGCGAAGGGATTAAATTCATGTTTTTTCAAAAAAAGAAAAAAAGAAAAGAGAGAAAAAAAAAGTGTTTTTGGGGGCATTTTTAGCATTAAATTTCATTTTGTGCAGAAAAAGAGAAAAAAGAAGAAAGAGAGAAAGGGGGGTTTCATCGAGCATTATTGCATGTCGAGAAGAAAGAGAAAAAGAAGAAAAAAGAAATTGTTGTGCATGTGAAATTATTTTGGGCCCCTGTTTTGGGGCGAAGAAAAGAGAAACAAGAGAAGAAGGGAAAAAAGGGGTTGTTTTCATTGAGCATTATTTCATTTTTGCCAAAGAAAAGAAACACAAAAACAAGAGAAAAAAGAGAGAAAGAGAGAGAGAAAAAGAAAAAGGGGAAAAAAGTGGGTTTTTGGGGTTTCATTACATTATTGCATGTTTGTGGGGAGAAAAAGAGAAACAAAAGAGAAAAAAAAGTGTTGGTTGCATGTAGCATTATTTTCATTTTGTCCCCAAAAAAAGAAAACAGAGAAGAGAAAATGTGTGTGTGCATGTGACGTTTTTTCATGTTTGTGCAGAAAAAAAAACAAAAAAGAAAAATTTTGTGTTTCATGTGACATTTTTGCATGTTTTTGCCCAGAGACAAAAGAAAAAAGAAAAAGAAGAAAAAAAAGTTTTTTGTGCAAGGAGCAAAATTGCATTTTTTTTCAAAAAGAAGAGAAACAAGGGAAAAGAGAGAGAGAAAAGTGTTGTTGCATGTGAGCATTATTGCATGTTTGTCGGAGAGAAAGAGAAACAGAGAAGAAAAGTGTTGTGTGCATGGAGCATTATTGCATGTTTTGGTTTTCAGAGAAAAGAGAAACCCAAAAGAAGGAAAAGAGAGGAGAGAGAGAGAGAGAAAAGAAAAGAGAAAAGAGAAAAGGGGGTTGTTCATTGAAACATTATTCATTTTTTGGGGAGAGAAAAGAAACAGAGAGAGAGAAAGAGAAAATTGTGGGGTTTCATGTGGCATTATTGCATGTTTGGGGCAGAGAGAAAGAAAAAAAAGAGAGAGAGAAAAAAGAAATGTTTTTTCATGTGACAATTTTTGCATTTTTGCGGAGAGAAAGAGAAACAAAAGAGAGAAGAAAGTTGTGGTGCATGTGAGCATTTTTGCATGTTTTTGCAGAGAAAAAGAAAACAAAAAGAGAAGAAAAAAATTGGTTGGGATGTGAGCATTATTGCCCTGTTTTTGGAGAGAGAAAAAAGAAACAGAAGAGAAAAAAAGAAATGTGTGTGGCCCTTGAGCATTAATTTCATGTTTTTGCGAGAGAGAAAGAAAAACAAGAGAAAAAGGTTTTTGTTGCATGCGCATTATTGCATTTTGGGCAAGAGAGAAAGAAAAAAAAGAGAAAGAAAGGGGTTTGTCATTAAAATTAAATTTCTTTTGGTAGAAAAAAGAAACCCGAAGAAGAGAGAAAAAAGTTGTGTGTGAAAGTGAGCATTAAATTTCTGTTTGTGCAGAGAGAAAGAGAAAAAAAGAGAGAAAGAGAAGAGAAAAAATTTTGTGTTTGGGGGCAACATGAGCATTTTTGCATTTTGTGGGGAGAGAAAAAAGAGAAACAAAAGAAGAGAGAGGGAGAGAGAAAGTGTGTGTGCAGTGACATTATTCATTTTGTCGAGAAAAGAAAAAAAACGAGAGAGAGAAAAAAGAGAAAAAATGGGGTGTTGTTGTTGTGTGTGGTTTTGTTTGGTGTTGGCATTAGCATTAAAGCATTTTTGCGAGGAGAAAGAAAAACAGAAAGAGGGGAAAAAAAGAGAAGTGGTTTTGTGCCCTGTGACATTTTTGCATGTTTGTGCAGAGAGAAAAAAAAAACAGAGAGAAGAAAGAAATGGGTGTTGCATGTGAGCATTATTGCATGTTTGTGCAAAAAAAGAGAAACAAAAGGAAAAGGAAAAGTTTTGTGTGTTTTTGCGTTTGGCTGTGACATTATTGCATGTTTTTCAAAGAAAGAGAAACAAGAGAGAAGAGAAAAAGTGTGTTGTTTAAAAGCAATTTTTGCCTGTTTGTCAGAGAAAAGAGAAACAAAAAGAAAAGAGAAGGTGTTGTGCATGAGCATTAATTTCATTTTTTTGGGAGAGAAAGGAAACAAGAAGGAAAAAAATGGTGTGTGGGATGTGAGCTTTTTTGCATTTTGTGGCGAGAGAGAAAGAAAAACAAAGAGAGAAAAGAGAGAGAGGGGAGAGAGAAGAGAAGAAAGTGTGTTTGGGATTTAGGGATTATTGCATGTTTTGCGAGAGAAAAGAGAAAAAGAGAAAGAGAAATGTTGTGTTTTATTGCATGCATGGGAAAAACATATATAAAATAAAATATAAAAAAAATTAATATATATATATTTAAAAATATTATTAAAGGTATAATATATAAATTTTTAGTGTTTAAAATACCCAAAATGATTTTTATTGTCTCGACCCCCTTTGGGGCAACATTTGTTAAAAAACTTTAACAAAACAAATAATATATATTATATATTTATTATATATTTTATATGAGCATGCTATAATACACCCCGCACGGCCCCCGCGGGGTTTTGTGAAATTGGGAAAACATTAAAAAAACTTATCCCTGATTTTGACGTTTTTCCCAAATTTTCAACAACCAACCCCCGTTTTTTTTTTTTTTTTTTTTAAAAACTAAAAAAAAAAATTTTTTCTTTATTTTTATTTTGACGTACATTGCTCACACTTGGCAGTACCGCCCCCAAAAAACCCAAAAAAGAAAGGAACTCGGGGGGCACCAAATCTTTGGGAGGAAGGGAATTTTTTACCAACGGGGAACCCTTTTCTCTCTGTACAACACGCTGACTCAAATCCATACCCTGTTCGCGCAACTTTAAAATTAAGGGGGGCCCCACCCCACGGCCCTACGGGGTGCAAGGTTTTTTTCTTTGGGAGATGGGTTTTTCCCCCACCCACGCGTACTGGGGCATTAATTTTTAAAATTTTTTCTTTGTTTTGTTTTAAACAAAATAATTTTCAGTTATAAGTAAATACCCAAAAAAATTTGGGCAAAGTCATGAAATTAAGTAAGTGGCTTCAAAAATTAAAAGAAATTACCGAGCAAAAAACAAAAGTTCTTTTTTCACACCCACGGATACGGGAAAATTTTAAAAAAAACGGGAAACTTTGAAAAATTTGTTTGAAAAGTAAAAAACTCAAATTTTCAAGTATCTAAAACCCGACGTGGGTAAAATGCGGGAGGGGAAGGGGGGGGGGGTAGGGTCGTTAAAACTTCTCACTTTTTTTTGTGTGTGTGTTTTGGGGGGGCGCGCGCGCGTGTGTGGTTTTGGCCCGTTGGGTTTTTTGTTTTTAAATTTGGGGAAGGGGAATTCGGAGGGGGGTTTGATGTTGGTTTCTTTAAAGGGTATATATATCATACAATGATTTTGATTTAAATAACATCAGCAAATTTGAATAATTTTTTTGTTTTTATTGTTTTTTTTTTATTTTTTTCTAAATTTACTTTTGGCCCTTCCCTTAGCCGTGAAAAGGGTTTTTTGGGGGGCCCGCGGCGGGGGTGTGGGTTTCAGATGTTTGCAGCTCGTCCGGGGGCAAAATACACGCAACGCAGGTTGCAAAAAAACAAAAAGCTCAAACCCCCCTTTCCCTGGGCCCCTGCTGAACTTAATTCCCTTAAACCCCCCATTATCCCCCCCTTTCCCCCCCCGATTCCCCCCCGCAGATTTCATAAAAAAGAAAAAGGGACCAAGGGTTTATATATACTTTGGGCCTTTTACTGTGAATTTTTATTTTGATATAGGCACACTGTGTGTTTGTGTGGGTGTTTTTAAAAATTAAATTTACGAATGTATATAAAAAAAAAATTTTCCAAAAGTTTAATCTAATCATAAAACAAATTAAAACCTCACTCTAAAAAAATTTTTTTTTTTTTTTTTCCCTTATTTCTTTTTTTAAAAAATTTTAAAAAGATTATTAGTAAAATTTTTTTTCAAAATTTATTTTTTTAAAAATATATATATATAACTCTCCCATTCTTGTTTCCTTTTTTTGGGCCCCGTCCTTCATCCACTCGCCCTTTACCGCCCCCCCCCCCCCCCCCCCCCTCCTCCGTCTCCCTCTTTTTTCTTTCTCTCTCCCATAAGTGTAGTTTTCTTGCGCCCTCACTGCTCCCCCCCCCCCTCCGCCCCCCCCCCCTCCCCATTCCCTTCCTGCACCTGTCCCGCCGCTGCTTCCATCCCTAGAAAATCTAACAGCGATAATTGCGTTTCTCTATCGAATTTGTTGTTGCTCTGCGTGTTTATGTATTCATGCTGCTTCATGAAGTATTGAATACTGTAAGTGTGCTTATCCATGATCGTGCTCTAAATATTTTACAAGGGCAGGTGTGTTGGCCCATTTTGTATGCGTGTGTGGAAGTGTGTGTGTGTGTGTGTGTGTGTGTGTGTGTGTGTGTGTGTGTGTGCGTGCGTGTGTGTGTGTGTGTGTGAGGCCATTATTGGAAACATGTTTTTTTGCATGAAAAAATGAGCATCATTTTGTTGATTTTTCCTCATTGCGAACCATGTGAATGTACAGGTCGAACTTTATTTAAGGACCACTTATACACAGTCTCACAAAACATAGAAAGAAAAACCGACAAACGACAGAAACTTTATAAATGTTTAATTTCTTTATCAGTGAACAACATTTTGTCACTTTCATCGAAACAATCATTCTTTCTGATCAGACAGGGAGCCTGAATGAGACTACCCCCCAAAATTACATTCACAAAAAGAGTGTTTCTTTACAGTCTGATCAAAACCGAGTGTGCCCCCTTGTGCTGCCACACAATCCACACAGCGCTGCCTCATGGTGTTGACTGTTCTTGTAATGAGTGCCTGGGGGAGGTTTGCCCACTCCTGCTGCAGGTAGTGCAGCAGCTCCTGTCGATTTGCCGGAACAGGGTGATTTTCTTGAACTCTCCTCCCAAGCTCGCCCCAGATGTTCTCAATAGGGTTCATGTCCGAGCTGTTTGCCGGCCATGGCATCCTGGTGATGCCAGCTTGCACCACAAAAGTGTTCACGGCTCGACAACGATGTGGGGTGGCATTATCGTCCATGAACACAGCCTGAGCCCCAATCTGCTGGAGTGCTGGGACAACCAAAGGCCGTAAAATCTCCTGCAGTAGCGTTGGCCGTTCAGGTTGCCATCCACATGGTACAGGGGAGTCTTGTGGTGACTGCTGATGCCCCCCCCCCCCCCCCCCCCCCCCCCCCCCCCCATACCATGACGGAGCCACCACCAAAAGCGACGACCTCCTGGATGACGTCATCTGCCAGCTGCTCCCTGGGACGCCGCCACACCCGAATGCGTCCATCTCGTGGCTTCAACTGGAACTTGGACTCATCGGTGAAAAGCACCATCCGCCACTGAGCCCGAGTCCATGTTCGATGAGCTGTGCAGCAGGCCAGGCGACGTCCCCGGGTGGGCCGCAGTCAGTTTTGGTTTCCGGACTGGGCGCCTTGCTCGAAGGTTGGCAGCATTGAGGCGCCGCCGTATGGTCATCTCACACACGGCTGTGTTAGTGGCAGCTTGGAACCAACGCCTGATGGTGTTGGAGGTGGTGGTCCTGGTCCGAAGAGCATGTCTGCGGATGAACCTGTCATCTCTTGCAGTGGTCTTCTTTGGCTGGCCTGGACGGGGTCTCTCTTTGACAGTTCCAGTGGCTTGAAAACGTTCTCTCAGCCGAATGATGACGGTGTGGGACACTTGTAGTCTTCTGGCCACTTCTCGAACGCCAACTCGATCCTGCAGCCATGCAATCGCCCGGGTCCGGTCAAAATCAGACAGCTTGCGTCTTGGAGGCATTTTTGTGTTATGAAGAATTATGCACGTTGGGCTGCTTTTAGGGGCATTCCAGTCAGTAAAATGCTCTGCAATGCATTGGTTTTTGCACGTGCATTTGGAATTTCAGTGCAAAACCGTTTGAAGCAGTGTTCACTCTTGCTTAAAAAACAAGCAATTTTGACAACAATCTGCAACTTTCAACCCCCCCTCTGCATGCCGCACGTGACAATAAGACAGCTTTCGCAAGCTTTGCGGAATACTCTGTTAACCCCTTAAACCTTTCCCAGTCGAATTCTTCGAAAAAATGCATTGCTTGTATTTTTGGCCAATTTAAAAAGAAAGGGCCTTTTTTCGGGGTGGTCCTTAATTAAAGTTCGACCCTGTACATCAAGACTTCATTTTGTGATGTTTGCAATCTAAATGCGTTTGCTGTGAACCTGTATACCTATTAGGTGACCAAGAAAGGGGAGGGGGGAAAGGGGGAGAGAGGGAAAAAAAGCTGACATTGTGCATAGGAAGGGAGAGGGAGAGGAAGAGTGCGCGGGCACATACATAGCAGGGCCGACGTGTGCGCACACACACTGAGGTAACTTACATCACACCTCATCGGTTTCTCTCTCTCTGCTGTCAGTCTCCCTATCACGTTCTCTTCCCCTCTTTCTTTGCGCGCGCATGCACGTGCTCGCTTTCGCGGGCACGTACCATACAAGCACAGCAGCCAACAGCGGTGTGTCTCTTCCCTGTGGTGAAGAGAGCCCCTGTTGTACTTTATCCTCAGTCTTTCCCTTGCTCACTCCTCCAAGCAACCTCTTGGCCATTTCGCTCATTTTCGGGCCAAGGGGGAGCGTTCCGAGGGGAGATGGGCACCGGAAAGAACACATGCGCGCGCGCTTGTGTACGCGCGTGCATTCTGCGTAAATATATTCAGTTGTGATTCTGTGCACGTTTATTTGCTGACTGATTGTCAGGGTAACGGCCGATATAATGCAAACTGACTTGTGTTATTGCTTGATTGACCTGTAAATGGGCTGGTTGACTTTTTTCTATTCCCCTCTCTTTTCTCTATATTTGTTTAAAAGAATGAGTAAAGAAAAAATGTAGCATTTAGTGCATTTAAAAAAGACTTTCTCCTGGTTAACCTTCGCCGTATGAGGCTCAGATTTATAGCATTTGTCGACCCTGTACAGTTCTATCACGCATGCTTTTCAAGTAGGGATTTTCAGCTGAATGTCCATCGTGGAGTCTACCATGCTTTCCGTATAGGCGTTTTCCTTCACTGCTCAGCGTGCGTGTTAGCACACGGCTGACGGGCACTCGGCATATGCCGCGACCTACTCATGACCCGCCGGTGGAGGGAGAATTTACAGCCGCACGCGCTCCCTTGCCCTTCGCTCAACCGACAGGTGTCGGATATCTTATCGCAAGTCTGTTTAGCAGCACAGTGTCATCTAAAACTCCCGTTAGTTGGGTAGCACGCTGCAATTCTTTTTGTACTATCCTTGTGAAGAGAGTGCACAGTTTGTCTATCCTCCATTTCTCTCTCTCCCTGTCTCTCTCCCTCCCTCTCTCTTCTCTCTCCTCTGTATATCTGTTTCTCTCTTCCTTTTCTCTCTCTCTCTCTTCTTATCTTTGTATACCTGTCTGTGTGTTTGTGTGCCAGCCTGCTCGGAAGCGGGAGCACACGCCCATTTGCGTGTATGAGTGCGTGCGCGAGCAGTTTGTGATTGCATTCGACAGAGCGCGGTGTGTATGTGTGTGCGTGTGGTATGTGTGTGTGTGCCGTGCGCAGCGCGCGTGCGCGTGTGTGTGTGTGTGTGTCTGTGTAAGCTCGAGCGCACGCGTGTGTGTTGTGTGTGTGTGTGTGCGCGTGTGCGTGTTGTGCGCGCGCGCTCGCGCGCATGTATGTGCGAGTGTGTAAGCGCGAGCACTTGTTATTTTGTTTATCTTCGTACTATTTGTTTTTGTTATCAACATTTCATCCTATGATATTGCTGCATGTATTTACAGTAGATTAGCAAGGACAGGTTGGAAGAACAGGCATGCCTAAAACCTTTATCCTTGAATAAAAACGTTGTTGTTTTTTGAGTGCGAACGGCAGGAATGGAGGCTCGAGTTTGCGAGCCTGGACAAGTTTTTTTTTTCCTTCTCAATTTTTTTATTAGACTAGTATCTCATTCACTTTCCTTTGGTGATATGCTGTAGATAATGCGACTCGATAGCTTCCAAGTAGAAAAGAAAAAACAAAGGACACGGAATTACGAAAGCAAGCTTGCTCGGATGAATTGAACAAAAACAAACGTTGTTATTTTTTCCGATCCGCAAGCGCTTTGACTCTTCTCTTACCACCACAGGGCAATAAGTGGCGATGCTTCCACGTCAAGTTGATGAATTTATTTTGTATACGATGTGCCAGAATAGAACACTAATCTTGCTTGTTGCACTCCGAGAATTTAGGATCTCGCCTTCCATCAGTAGATATTTAATATTCCATTTTTGTCGGATTTTAATAGCCGGCTACACTGAAAACTCTTTCAGTCTTTGATTTACTTAGCTGTAACACCATACTTCTGCGTCTATATAGAGAAACGTGAGGTGTACTGTACTTTTTTGAGCAGTTTGATTGCAACTTCGTTTTACCAATCCATCCAGGCTAAAATAGCATCTCTCACACACACACACACTGTCACGCCGAGTCACAGCTTTGCACAAAAAAACACATCTGGAGAGGAGGGAGGGAGAGAGAGGGGGGGGGGGGGGGGGGGGGGGGGGGGGGGGGGAGAGAGAGGGGGGGGGGGGGAGAGGGGGGTGAGGGAGAGAGAGAGAGAACATAAAATCCTTAGACTTCTTTCCTTTTCATTTGTTTATTTACCTCATGCATGCAGGTCTTCAACTCTTGATTTTCCCACCATTTTGCAGGGTTCGGTTTACTAATGCGCCATTGGCGCATAATTCTGAAAATGACCCATAAGAGTTCCTGTCAGGGAGTCCAAATGCGCATTGATATCATGAACCAGTGCGCCACAGTATGGCCGTTTATGTATTGTATGTCAGACAACTTATGAACAAATAAAGAATGAAAAACGTTGAACTTCCTTCTCTCATCAATACACAAGGTTCGTGATCTCAGTTACTGCCCCCCCCCCCCCCCCCCCCCCCCCCCCCCCCCCCCCCAAAAAAAAAAAAAAGTGCTCAAAAGGAAAAAACAATTAGAATCCATTCAAAACATGGTGAAAGTTAGTCAACATCACACTCGCCACACCCACGCGAGCCCTATCCGGTGCAAACAAGATTTCTTCACACAAAAATAAGTACCGGACTATGCAGACACACAAAGTTAACAATCACCGATGACAAAGGATAAGGAGACGGAAAGCGGACCGGGGGGTGGGGTGGGGTGGGGGGTAGTGAGGGAAGAATTATTATCAGTTGACCTTCCAGTCCCAACAACATCGCACTAAAGCGTACGTCAATTTTTACGCAAAACTGTTATCACGCAAAAACAAACCACTGACAATGGCCTACTACAGGTGACGTGGTGCCTTATATACAAAAGAGAGAAAATCGCTAAGCCAACCACAGATCTACATACATGCTCCATGACCTGGCAGAAGGAATCTAGCTCTGCTTTATAAGATCTTCATGTTACTAGGCCTGTAGCTCGATGATTTTGAATCTATTCATTTAGGAGTCTGAATCAATTCATTTAGGATGATGGAGGTCGGACTGATGCTGTTGCGGGTACTTCTGAATCTAGGCCTAAGAAAACGTCTCGCAGACAGTTGATCCTTGGGGTGTTGTCAGCAAGAGCACAATGCATCATGTCCAAAAGCCCATGACGTCAGAACAACAGAGTATTGTGGCACAACCAGTCAGACAGAGCAGGAGCCGGCGCATTGTGCACAAACGCTGAGGAAGGTGCTTCTTGCAGGTCCAGTCCTTGCACCTGTCACAGAACTTGGTTGTCCTGGTGTCTGTCTTCCAGCCACAGGTCATACATCGGCCTTGGCGAAGCCTGGGCTTCTTTGCAGCGTTTGGCCTCCCCTGTCCGGCCTGTGGTGGTGCCCTGGGTGGCGCTGCTGGTGGCGCGGCCGCTCTTGTTTGCATTTCTACCCTTCAGGCTGACTGGGATACACCGACTGACTGCAGATTTGATGACCTTCTGCAGTTCTGAGGGGAGAAATTTGTTCTGAGTTCTCGATGGAGTTGGTCCACCATCAGCTGCTCTCCAACTTCTCTGATGAATTTTGATCTTGCGCTCTTGTGGGACAGTTTGTGAGAAGGAAACTTCTTTTGAAAGACGCATTTGGCCGCGATGGTCCCCAGGTCCAACAAGTTAAAAAAAACATCACCATCGGCCAACGCTGGGTCTTTCTCTTTGTTGTGTAGGCGTGCGCCATTTTGTCAAGCGCATCGACTGCCCCTTTGTACTGTTATAGAAAAGCACTATATCTGGCTTCTTCTTCGGAGCTTCGGGGTCGACGACTTTGTCATGGTGCATTGTGCTCAAGCAGACAACACTTTTCAACCGCTTTGTTTGGTAGAAGACTAATGTTGTGTTCTCAGTGAACACAAAGCTGGACTCGTGAAGTGGAAGGCCACATTTTTTCTTGAAGGCTTCAGGCAAAAACCTTTTGTTTTGCCTGACAGTGCCAACGACTGTCAGGCCATTCTCAAGAGTGTATTTGCCAGCTCAATGTCCGTGAAGTAGTTGTCACACGTGACGTTTCTACCACTCTTGAAAAATGGTCTGGCCAGTTTGATGGCAGTGTCTCGGCCAAGGTTTTGCTGTCTGGCCGGCCCCTCTCTGCCATGTACGGGATGCCATACAGGGGGTAGTTGTTCTCAGTATCTGCCACCCAAAATATTTTGATGCCGTACCGATCTGGTTTGGATGGCAGGTACTGGAGAAAGGAACACCGCCCCCTGAATGGCACAAGTTGCTCATCCACAGTCAGAAATGGACCGGGGATGTAGTGGGTCTTCAGATTTTTTTGGAATGAGTCCCACACCTGTCGGAAGGGTGCAAATGCATCTGTTGCGCGTCTTGTGGGTCAGGTTTCCTTGTCATCGAACCTCAGGTTTGTCAGAAATTTCGACAAATCTTGCTCTGCCCATATAATGGCACGAGCATGGGATTCCCATAAAAATTTGTCCCAGATTGTTTCTGTGCTCGTCATGCTCTGCTTGGGTGTTCCAAGGACCAAGAGAGCGCCAATTAGGGCACGGAATTTCCACTGAATCTGTGTCTTTCCAGCTGCCAGGTTTCCTCTCTTTCCTTCTAGATTTGTGTAGTTCACAATGTCAGAAATGATGTCGTCAGAGAGAAAAAGTCTGAAGCTGTCAACCGGATCAGACACAGAATCAGTGGCGGGGATTTGGGTCACTGGAGTTTTGTATATGTTCTCGGCTCTTGTCCGAGAACTGTTGCGGCGCTGGGGCAACGTGCTCCACATCACTCCAGCTTTGGAATTGAGAATTTGCTCACCCCCTCTGCCCCACCTGTATCGGTATTATCTAAGGCAGACATGTCAGTGTCATTCTCAGAGACCTGATGGTCCCAAAATTGTCTCCGCACATTGGCAATCACGCCTGGCTGCAGTTCAGTGAACATAGGACCGACACCATCTTCATCGGAAGAGCTGTCGTCAACCCGCTCTTCTTCCACAAGGTGCGCCCGGAAATTCCTCGCCGTCGCTTGTGGCAGCATCGTCACTGTCCACCGACGAGTCTGCGTCCTTCCGTCGTCATCAAAAACTTGAAATGAAACAGAATATGAGTAACCACTAAAACTTTGAGAATCAATTGCGCTCTCTCTCTCTCTCTCTCTCACACACACACACACACACACACACACAGACACTGTGACAGACACACACACACAACAGATTTATCGGGAACATGTCGATACGTCCCAGTACCATTGCGTCCCAATACCATTGCGTCCCAGTACCATTAGGTCCCAATACAATTACGTGCCATTGCGTCCCGTACCCTTAGGTCCCAATACTAGTGAATTTAATATCTGAGATTTTACTGTAGCAGTATTTCACAGATAAAAAGAAGATTAAAAGATGTGTAGGCTACTGGTGTGAAAGGATAGGCTGTCCTACAATCCACCATACTAACAAATAAATGAGGATGATGTGGGTAGGTGCAGTTCCAAAGGGCCATTCTTATCAGCAGTAAGCCGTTGAAATTTTTTTTTTTAATGCTCATAGTATTGCAGTATTCTGCTCACTCTCCGATTCAGTCCAGTGAGGATCCTAGTTCCGCCCCAGTGGCATCACCTTCTGTCAAAACCATCAACTGGTACTGTAAGCAGTCTCCCTCGCTGAGAATTCACAGCAGGAAGGGAAAGCTTAGGGGTCTTGATGTTTACACTGTAAACAGAAGCCAGCAGTCCAGGTTGACCAGCCACTACGGCTACCCCCCCCCCCTCTCTCTCTCTCTAGTGTGTGATGGAGAACAATAATTGACAGACAAACACAGAATAATTAATGGAAATTGCCACAATCAGACTGTACATTTCTTCTTTATGAAAATCATGAAGGAAAAAAAAAGGGTCATATACTTGTTACAATATGTTATCTTCTACGTGTCGCTGACTGATTAGGACTGACACGTCGCGCTCCACATGCATGGCTTGCACACACACACTCACTTTCTTTTAACCATTTCACTCACATTCGTGCGTTTACCATATATATATATTTCAACTCTCCACACTTAGAGTGGCACAGCCGCAAAGACAGTGCAGACGTCCTGTTTCGTTGGGCTCTGGGCTCATGCATGCAAGGAAAGAGAGAATGCGAATGAGAGTGAGTGAATGTGTCATGAAACATAGGCTACCTGCAGGAAAGTTTGAGTCATCCGCGCAGTTGAACGCCTCAAAAATGTTTGGGCGTTCTGATGCCATTGCAGCACGCCACTGTAAAACGAAAAACATTTACAAAGTCAGCAAAAAATGTCAGTGGAGACAACACGCAAAAGTTCATTGTCAGATAAAATCATGTCTCATTTCGCAGAGTCACTGCCGTTTACTAAGCAACTTTTGAAAGGCCTTTTTGTGGTTTAAATTTTGTACTGATTCACGCCATCACAACTTGATTATTGAAACATTTGGTTGAAGATAAATCAGTGGCAAGCAATCGGGAAATGGATGGCGAGGGTTTTCCGCATGGTGATTCTCAGCGAAGCTACTCATACGAAGAAAAATAAAATAACATTAAAACAAGTGAAAAGATAAAGATCGGCTTACCTCCAGTGAAGCAATGTCTGCGACGCTGCAAGTCAGGTCCAGCTAGAACAAAGGCTTCTCAAGCAATGGTGGGAATCCGGAAAACGGGGTACTATCATAGTATCAAAGACTGCCGGTGCCTACTCTTCCCTCCATTCCTTATCAACACCAGCCGGCAGGAGAATAAACATCTGCTGGCAGCCCGGCGGCCCTCCCAGTGCTGACAGGCTCAGGGGAGTGCTAGGGCCAGGCCATGCCGGGAGCTGCACCACACGCACATCAGACACAGCAGAATTTTCCTTCAAGAAAAGTATGCGTGTTACAATCGTTCACTATGAACAGATAGGGTGGATTTCACCTTTAATCGATTTTTCTATTGTTTCTTTTCTAATTACATTCAAGTGTTATAGTGTGATGGATGCAAATGCATGAGCTCTGGGATTACTGTAAGTTTCATGTTGATGACTCTTAAGATGAATATAATATGCCCCAAATACGGAGAGATGGGGTGGTGCTGCACCCAGAGTCAACGGCGAAGGTTAATGTGTATGGGCCTAATAAAGATGATCCACTATTTTACAGCACGCTTAAGGAAAACATAAGGAGTTATGATACCAATTATATTATTTGTGTGGGTGATTGGAACATCGCAATGGATCCCCATCTTGACTGTTACAATTATGTACACGATAATAATCGGAAAGCAAGAGAAGAACTCATAAACATGACAGAAGAAATTGGGTTGGCAGACATATGGAGGGAAGAGAATCCGGAATGTAGAAGATATACCTGGCGTAAACGAACTCCACTTTAGCAAAGTCGATTAGACTTCTTTTTACTATCCGAGTATCTTAGTTCTTATTATGAAAATTCTGATATTGAACCAGGTTATCGATCTGACCATTCGATGGTTACATTATGTTTGAAATTCGGTAAAGGTGAAAAATCTAAAGGATTCTGGAAATTTAATGTATCTCTACTAAAGGATAAACAATATGTTGATGAAATTAATGAATTTATTCTAAATGTGATAAAAAGAACACTTAGTTGATCAATCGGCCATACAAGATCAATCGGTATTGTCCGAGTTAATAAAATCTGGACTCAAATTCAAATTAAAAGACAAAGTCTTCCTAGATTTCCTATTAATGAAAATAAGAGGTAAATCAATAGCCTACGCTACAATGAAAAAGAAAAAAACATCAGAAAAAGAAATCGAAATCACCAAAAATATAAAGAATCTTGAGAGGATAGAAAATAAAGGAGAAGCTAAATAAGAATGATTGAAGAAAAAAATCAAGAATTAAGAGCGATCAGGGAACAGAAAATGGAAGGTGTACTGTTACGGTCAAAGGCGAGGTGGATCGCAGATGGTGAAAAAATCTTGAAATACTTTTGCAACCTGGAAAAAAGAAATTATATTAGTAAACAAATGACCAGACTAGTGACAAAAGATGATGAAGTAATAAAAGAGCAGAAAGATCTTTTAAACGAAGTTAAAACTTTCTACGAAAACTTATACAAGAAAAAGGTAACTGAAAAATGCGAAATAAAAAAACTTGTTAAAACAATTCCAAAATTATCTGAAGATGATAAACAAATGCTGGAAGGAGAAATCACTTTAGAAGAAGCAAGTGTAGCTTTAAAAAATATGAAACATGGCAAAAGCCCAGGTACAGATGGGTTCTGTGCCGAATTTTTTAAGTTCTTTTGGAAAATACTTGGCCCACTGGTGGTAAGATCTAAATGAATTGTATAGAGATGGAGAATTTTCGGCAACGCAAAAAGAGGGACTGATTATTTCTATACTAAATGGTGAAAAACCCAAAGAATTTGTAAAAAAAAACTGGCGTCCTATCTCCCTCCTAAATGTAGTTTACAAGATAGCTTCCTCGTGTATTTCTAAGAGAATCAGAAATGTTTTACCTTCTATCATCAGTGAAGACCAAACAGGTTTCATGGCTAACAGATATATGGGTGACAATATTAGACTGATTTATGATTTGATTAATTACTTAAATGCAAGAAATCTCCCTGGTCTGTTGATATCTATAGATTTTGAAAAAGCCTTCGACTCCCTTGACTGTGATTTTATGTTTAATGTGCTAAGGGCTTTTGGTTTTGGTAACAGTATATGCCACTGGATAGAAACTTGCTATAAAGATATTAAATCAACAGTCACTGTAAATGGCCAGACCGCACAATGGTTTAAAATAGAAAGGGGGTGTAGACAGGGAGACCCTATATCTCCTTACCTATTCATATGTGCAGAAATTCTAGCGATAATGATAAAGGAAGACAAGAACATAAAAGGTATAAAAATAAACGATATAGAACACAAAATAGTTCAGTTCGCTGATGACACTCAGCTAGTAAACATTGGCAATAAAACTTCATTTGAATGATCTATAAATGTCCTTACCACGTTTGGCAGAATTTCAGGCCTACTCTTGAACAATGAAAAAACGCAATCAATATGGCTAGGGTGTTATAAAAACTCGAAAAAAAGATACTGTCCTCATTTGAAAATGATATGGAATCCTTCTAAATTCAAAATACTGGGTGTTTGGTTACACCAAGACCTAAAAGAATGTGAAAACTTAAATTATAATGACAAATTTTCGGAAGTTAAAACATTATTCAAAATTTGGTCTCAGAGAAGTATAACGCCACTTGGAAGAGTTGCTGTTCTCAAGTCCCTTATTCTATCAAAACTTATACACCTCTGGATTTTGCTACCTAACCCCCTGACCTGTTAATTCAAAAACTTCAAAAGATGTGTTTCAGCTTCGTTTGGAATGGCAAACAAGATAGAATAAGCAGGAAAACAGCAGTGAAGACTGTAAAGCAAGGTGGTTTAAACATACCTGACATAAAAAAAATACATTAATGCTTTGAAACTTCGTGGATAAAGAAACTTAAAACCACAAGTCATAAATGGAAGAACATCGTTTTAAAAATATACCCTTTCAGTGATAGAATCGAAAATTATGGACCAGGGTACGGTTCTGGATACACAAGTATTAATTTGTTTTGGAAAGACACGTTTACAGCCTATCGGGAATTTTGTCTATGTGTGACACCTGAGACATTAAATGAACTACTTGTAGAACCCGTTATTTTACAATGATATGATAAAAGTAGGAAATGCGGTAATCAAGCAACATAAATTAATTGAGAAAGGAATATTCGCAATAAAAACACTTTCTGAAACAAAATGGACAATTTATGAGCTTTAGAGAATTTAGCATTAATGTTGACTACGCCATAGATTTTAACTCATACAATGGATGGATTTCTTCAATGAAACAATTCATAAGGAAAACGGGTGTCATAATAGATAATAACACAGACATAAATCATAACACACCAAAAGCTTTAAATATTATTATGAAAGAAAATAAAGGAGCCAAACGGTTATGAAATTTTCATTCGAGATGAGCACAAGCCAAATTGCTGCTCCAAATGGCTAAACAAACTGAATTCTGAAATCCACTGGAATAAAGTATTTACTCATGCCCACAAAATCAAAGTAAAATTAAAATGGCTACAAATTCGAATCATACACAGAATTATTGGTACGAATATTGTCTTAAATGCTATGGGCTTAACAAACACGACAAGTTGTACTTTCTGTAACGAAGAGAGAGATTCGATCCAACACTTTTTATGGATGTGTAACCACGCTCAAACTTTTTGGAAAGAAGTTGAAAAGTTATTTAATGAATGCCGAAACACAACTAACATCAAAATCACACGAGATATCGTTATTTTTGGAATAGATCAACGTGTGAAAACAGAGACAGTTTTTGATTTCATTATTATGCTAGCTAAATTTCATATTATATATAAGTGCAAAATCGAAACACGTAGACCAGATGCTTCAATTTTTCAAAGCCAATTGAGCAATAGATATAAAATCGAATTGTTTAATGCTAAAGTCAGCAACAATCTAAACCATTTTCATGCTGCATGGAACAACTATAGGTCAATGATTCTTTAAGAAAACACTTCTTTAAGAACTTGATCTAATACACATTTCCATATGCCCAGTCACCGTACTTCCACAACCTCCTGAAATGGAGAGAGTGAGGAAGGAGAGGAGAAGCAATAAGTTGTTAAATCTCGCAAAATATAACGTCACTCTTTTTTTTCTTTTTTTTTTCTTCTGTCGTCTGAACTTATGCACGTTTCTATGTATATCTTGTTTGTTTGTTTTTTGTTCCTTCTTTGAAAAAACTTTTGGACATATGCCATTCACTGTTTATAGAACTTGCAGAAATGAAGCTAATGTACATATGATTTGGCGCACTGTCCTCTTTATGCGCATATGTAATCTCTATATTGTTTGATTAAAACGTGAAAAAATAAAATGAAAAAAAAAAAGAAAGAATAACGGTTTTTAACGGTCAGATTTTGAAATACATGGAAGTGCCATTTGTGTGTGATAACCTTTCTATATACAAAATTTCATTAAAACCCACCAATATATAAAAAAATAACGGCAAAATAACAGTTTTAAAGGTTATATAACCGATACACACTTTTGAAACCGGTATTTTTTCTTTTTTCTTTTTTTTTTGCTGTCCCAACCTCTGCGCCACCTCAGAGGCAGTGCACCCACGCCGCTCATTCCCACACCCCGTCCACAGCCACAGCCCGGTCGGCCCCGCCGCAGTCCCGGCACCGGCAATCCACAGGGAGCAGTCAAAAATCGGCCAAGTGCTTTGTGAGATAAGAAATAAAGGCAAAATAACAGTTTTAACGGTTACTTAACCGATGTACACTTTTGAAACCGGTATTTTAGTCCTCACTGGGCTAAAGCCTGTGTACATATCAATTTCAACTAATTTGGACAATATGTCAAGAATAACGGTTTTTAAACGGTCAAATTTGAAACACTATATAGAAGTGCCATTTGTGTGTGATAACCTTTCTATATACCAAATTTCTTTAAAATCCACCTATATATAAGAAATAACAGCAGAATAACGGTTTTTAACGGTTGTTTATTCCATTTTCAGCATTACATCACTTTTATATGGACAGAGGCTCCGATTTTGTCACAAGATCATCCAAAACCGCTTATAAATTGGCCAAGTACTTTTGGGATATTCTATAAAGAAGAAAAAACCGTTACAGCCATTAGTAACGGTATAAAAGGGAAACTAAAACATCGGGCATCATCCGTGACTATAGTGAACATAACCTGCTAATGTTCACAAAGATCAGCCAAGTACTTTCTGAGACATTCTATAAAGAGAAAAAATGCTACTGGCCGTTAGTAATGGCTATAACAGTAAACTAAAACATCGGGCATCATCCATGACCCATGATGAACATACCTGCTAATTTTCATAAAGATCGGCCAAGTACTTTCTGAGATATTCCATGAAGAAAAACAACTGTTACAGGCCGTTACAGCCATTAGTAACGGCCATAATGGTAAACTAAAACATCGGGCATTATTTGTGACCCATAATGAACATATCTGCTAATGTTAACAAAGATCAGCCAAGTACTTCCCGAGATATTCCATGAAGAAGAAAAAGCGTTACAGGCCCTTACAAGCTGTTAGTAACGGTTTTATATGGTAAACTAAAACATCGGGCATTATTTGTAACCCATAATGAACATACCCACAAATTTTCAGAAACATCAGCCAAGTGCTTTCTGAGATATTCCTTAAAGAAGAAAAACCGTTACAGGCCGTTACAGCCATTAGTAACGGCTATAACGGGGTAGACTAAAACATCGGGCATCATCCGAGACCCATAATGAACATACCTGCTAATTTTCACAAAGATCGGCCAAGTACTTTCTGAGATATTTCATAAAGAAGAAAAAGCGTTACAGGCTGTTACAGCCATTAGTAATGGCTTTTAACGGGGCAAAACTAAAACATCGGCATCATCCGTGACCCTAATGAACATACCTGCTAATTTTCACAAAGATCGGCCAAGTACTTTCGGGAGATATTCCATAAAGAACAAAACCGTTACAGCTGTTATAACTATAACAGGGTAAACTAAAACATCGGGGCCCATCCGTGACCCATAATGAACTACCAGATAATTTTCACAAAGTTTCACCCAAGTACTTTCTGAGATATTCCCAAAAAGAATAAACCGTTACAGGCCGCTACAAAACTATAACAGGGTAAACTAAACATCAGGTATCATCCTTGACCCGTCATGAACATACCTACAAATTTTTGAAAGATCGGCCCAGTAGTTTTGTTGGAGTGAGTGGAACACATTTTGCCCACGGACACACGACAGCAGACAGCATTTCTTCTTTCCCCCATTCTAAAGTACTCCCTGTTCTTTAAAACTGGGAAGTACAAAATGTAGCTGTTATTGTCTTTTATTTAGTTTTCTCTGTTCTAACAGTTAGTTTCTAAAAAACAGATAACAGAAATTTTTTAAAAATGTCAGATCTCTGACATTTGCATAAATGACATTTGGCCTGCCGTTGGCATTCTTGTCAAAAAAAATTGAACTGCAAAAACAAGATTCACTTGCTCTAAGAAACAATCTTTTTCTCACATCTACATCATTTATAAAAACAAAAACAGTCCAACAATATTTAAATGTTGCACCAATATTTAATCCCAGGATATCTACTGAGATATACATATTTTTATCCCACATACAGACAATGCGTATGTAAATGTCACTAGTGTCAGTGTTAAGCTTTTTTGCCCTTGTTCCAAAAACAGGGTAGGTGTATTTCTTGTATTTTTCAAAGCTTTGTTACCATTAATTGTTTCAGAAAGCTGTTTTTTTTAGTTATCACTGTTTTGTGTTTCTTACCTGGTACTGTGTGTCGGTGTGCTATGCAAAAATTTATTGGAAAAAATAATCTCTTTTGATAGGTTGAAGACTGACCCTAACAGTAAGAAAATCATGCAGCTTATCTTTAAATACAGTCTCTAACTGTCAAGCAGCGGGTTTTTGTGGTCAACTCAGCTTTTATTCAAAGAAACGTTAGTGCTTTTGATGTACTGTCCAAAACCTTAGTTGCAGTCATCACTTAAATTAAGTTCAATACTTCAGTACATTTTGGTCCAGTTTGAAACTATGGACGTATTTGTCAAACATTGTCACCCTTTGTTGATTTAAATGTATTTTTAATTCTAACCAGTGGCACATTTAGCATCCTGTCCTACGGCTTCGGCCATCTGTTTGCTTCACACTAAGTAAATCGAAGATAAGCACCGGCTCTATGAGCTTCAAAGCTTGTAGGGCAATGTTGCTTTCCTTACCTTTTTTATGAAGTCTAGTCTATGTGATTTGTTCTTATTTACATTGTAAATGTGTACATATATATATTATTTATTTGAAATACCCGAACGGTTAAAAATAGTAAGTACTGTTCTTGGTTGTGTTTCAGGGTTTTAATCCCTAATGTACCCTACACATATTGTTCAACTGTTTGAGCTCAATGTCATCGAGTAATGGTGTGTCGCTTCAATTCAACAGACAACAGCATGGGGTTCCCGAAGCCTGCAGGACTGTTCTCATTTGCTTGTATGGTCAGACACCTCTCCTTGAGACCCCTGCGGTTACATAAATACAAACTTGTGTGTATGGGCATCACCCACACTATAAAAATACACACTCACAAAGACTTACACGCACACACGCATGTATGCATGCACGCACGCACATGGCGCATGCACACACACACCCCACACACACACCACAAAGATTAGTGATGGACAGAAGACGTTCTTGCTGATTTTTGAAATTACAGTCACAAAGTAGTCACCAGAACGGAGTCTACGAACACAGTTAACTTCTCCAACTGATCCAATAAAGGCTTGCTTAAAATTTTTTGCCGTAAATAATGGAGTTTTAAGTACCTGACCCATGATCTTTCAGAATGATTGGGAAAGGTGAAGGAGCATTTACAGGAAAAGATGTTTTCAGGGTATTCGACGTGAACTTCTTTGTTTGGAGGTTTTTCTTTTCAGGCTCCTTCTGCTGGAACAATCTCCCTTCTGCACTCCGAAACTCAAACAGTCTTTCTTCTTTCAAGACCTCCTCAAACAACTCTCTTCAAAACATAATTTTTCTGCCTTCGCTCTCTCTCTCTCTCTCTGTCTGTGTGTGTGTGTTGTGTGTGGTGTGTGTGTGTGCGTTGTGTGTGTGTGTGTGTGTGTGTGTGTGTGTTCTGTGTCTGGTGTGTGTGTGTGTGTGGTGTTGTGTGTGTGTTAGGCTTTTTGCTGTAAGCGCTTTAGGGCTTTGTTTAAGATTAGCGCACTAAATGTTCCTTATTAATTAATTAATTATATTCTTTGTCTGTTGGATTACGTTGTTCGATTTTTCTATGTTTGAAAGGGAGAGCCATAATCAATCTATTTGAAAGCGGCACAGAACTCACCATGACGAGATCAATATACGGGCACGGGGCAATGACATACAATCAAGACATCATTTTGTCGATAAAACGCCGTTCCAAGCTACATTTTACAAAAAACTTGAAGGCAGCATCCCGGCTCGCACCCGCTGCCGTGTGCCCTCAGTTCAAACGGTCGGTGTTGTGTTTGGCAGAATCAGCAAAAACCAATTGGAAAAGTGTTCATGTGTTGTCAAAGTGGAAAAAATTGAAACCAAGAATGGTCTTTGTGCTCTGAACAGGCTAACTTTTAGTCTTGCCCATCTACCTGAGAAAGTTCAGGTCAACGGAAAGTCGTTCATTGTTCATCCCTACTGTCTGCCAGTCAGGCAGTGTACGTTTTGTAAACGTCTTGACCACAGCGGGAAGCATGCAGAGCTCGTTATGGTAGGTGCAGCCGATGTGGGGACAGTTCTCACAACAGAGGTCAATGTACAGCAGAGACCCCTCACTGTGTAAACTGTAAAGGTCAACACTCGGTTGCAATCGACACTGTGAAGCAAAACGTGTGGCCAAGACAGCGGCAAAGTTGAGGAGCCAGCAGTACATGCATTATTCCCTTGCTGTAGCTACTGCAAGAAAAAAGTGATGACAGATAATGCATCTTCTAGTGCATCTATTTCAACATCAACATCTGCAGCTAAAAAATCGTACCCGATGTGTAAAGTCAAATCTGAATTGCCCTAAGTCTTTTCAAAACATTTCTGTCATCTGTAGTGTTCCCTTCTGTCACAGCACTTTGGCGGCATGAAGATCCTTCACAAGCTCTTCATGCCCTTCATACCATTTACTCTTCTTCCGTGGCAACATCACCTTCCCCTCTCCCATCAAGTGAGGAGGCAAGCTGTCTTGAACAGCTAGAATTATTCATTTCTACTTCATCATCATCGCGCTCGTCCTCGCTTTACTACGGTGCGACGCCACAATCAAGGGAATCCCGAAATGTCAGGAAATGTGATCTTTGAAAACAAACGACCAGTCCCAGAGAAGCAGGAAGATGAACAATGTGGTCCAGAGAAGCAGAAAGAAAGAACAATGCGGTCCAGAGAAGCAGAAAGATGAACAGTGCGGCCCAGAGGAGCAGAAAGATGAACCGTGGGAGCTCAGAGGAGCAGAAAGATGAACCGTGCAGCTCAGAGGAGCACGAAATATGAACAGTGCGGCCCCAATGGAGCAGAAAGATGAAAAGTGCGGCCCAGTGGAGCAGAAAGATCAGTGGGGCCCAGAGGAGCAGAAATAAAGAACGGGGGAAAGCGTATGAACGGGGCGGCCCCGAGGAGCAGAAATATGAACAGTGCGGCCCAGAGGAGCAGAAAGATCAGTGCGGCCCAGAGGAGCAGAAAAATATGAACAGTGCGGCCCAGAGGAGCAGAAAGATCAGTGCGGCCCAGAGGAGCAGAAATATGAACAGTGCGGCCCAGTGGAGCAGAAAGATCAGTGCGGCCCAGAGGACAGAAATATGAACAGTGCGGCCCAGAGGAGCAGAATATGAACGTGCGGCCCAGAGAAGCAGAAATATGAACAGTGCGGCCCCCGAGGAGCAAAAATATGAACAGTGCGGCCAGAGGAGCAGAAAGATCAGTGCGGCCCCCGAGGAGCAGAAATATGAACAGTGCGGCCCAGAGGAGCAGAAATATGAACAGTGCGGCCCAGAGGAGCAGAAAGATCAGTGCGGCCCAGAGGAGCAGAAAGATGAACAGTGCGGCCCAGAGGAGCAGAAAGACAGTGCGGCCCAGAGGAGCAGAAATATGAACAGTGTGGCCCAGAGGAGCAGAAAGATGAACAGTACGGCCCAGAGGAGCAGAAATATGAACAGTGCGGCCCAGAGGAGCAGAAATATAAACAGTGCGGCCCAGAGGAGCAGAAATATGAAAAGTGCGGCCCAGAGGAGCAGAAATATGAACAGTGCAGCCCAGAGGAGCAGAAAGATGAATAGTGGCGCCCAGAGGAGCAAAAGATCAGTGCGGCCCAGAGGAGCAGAAATATGAACATGCAGCCCAGAGGAGCAGAAATATGAACAGTGCGGCCCAGAGGAGCAGAAATATGAACAGTGCGGCCCAGTGGAGCAGGGAAAAATGATCAGTGCGGACTTGAGCAGAAAGATGATCAGTGCGGTCCAGAGGAGCAGAAATATGAACAGTGCAGCCCAGAGGAGCAGAAATATGAACAGTGCGGCCCAGAGGAGCAGAAATATGAACAGTGGGGGCCCAGTGGAGCAGGAAAGATGATCAGTGCGGACTTGAGGAGCAGAAAGATGATCAGTGCGGTCCAGAGGAGCAGAAATATGAACAGTGCAGCCCAGAGGAGCAGAAAGATGATCAGTGCGGACTTGAGGAGCAGAAAGATGATCAGTGTGGACTAGAGGAGCAGAAAGATGAACAGTGCAGTCCAGAGAAGCAGAAAGATGATCAGTGTGGACTAGAGGAGGAGAAAGATGAACAAAGTGGCCCAGAAGAGCAGGAAGTTAAACAATGCGTCCCAGAGGAGCAGCTGCTTGACGAAACAATATCCTTAAGTGCTTTATTACATCATTACTCAATCTTCATAACAAACAAATCTAGTTAAAATGGTAGCTTCTTCAAACATTGACATTTTATAATGGAACTGTCGCTCCATTATCAGAAACATTGATCAACTTGTACAACATATTGCTTCAAATCATTTCAAAGTTATATTACTGCAGTCGTTAAATACGGTCAAAAGTAAACTACCACACCTATCTAATTATTACTACCCACCCATCTTCCAACAAGATCAAACAGTAAAATCAACACAGCCATTTACATCCACCGAGATCTTGATTTCATCCCGCTCAAATCGCCAACCCCTCAAAATATTTCCATTCTTGAATTCTTGTGCCGCTACTGTTAAATTTAATCGAGATCTTATCATTAATATGGTTTCTGAATACCTCCCAAAGGGACCAAATGAAGAAAGTACGGAATGGTTGCGTTCTCTTCCAAACAATGAAAAATGGGTCATAGGCGGGGATTTAATGCTCATTCACCACTGTGGGAGAAAGTGGTAATAAGGTCACAAGTCACCGTTTTGTTGAAAATGTTGTAGATTCGAATATGTATCTGCTAAATGATGGTAGTATAACCAGAATACCTGACAGAGAAGATCACAAACCATCAGCAATAGACAATCTCTCATATACTCCTCAACTAGCTCCAGACTGTGTTTGGGAATGTGATTCAGATTCTTTAGGTAGTGACCATTTTCCAATCAAAATAACATTAAATGAAAAGCTAGACCCTGTTGTTCCTTCAGACGATAAAATCCGCAACTTATAACTACAACCGAGCAGATTGGAATAAATTTGAAACTATTCTGAATTCCATCTAATATGATCCCTCCAAATGAAAATATCAATTGTGCATATGATCACTTTGTCAAATCAGTATCATTTGCTGCTGACAATTCCATTCCTAAATGTTCATCTCATATCTTGCATAAATATGCAGGAAACAGCTGGTGGACTGATGAATGCAGACCTGCCTACCTCATGTTGTGCTCATCAGTAATAACCACAGAGATTTTCAGTATTTTGCATTTCCTTCAGTAATTCCACGGACGCGTAATACACGGCGTTTTTGAACAAATAATGTGTACAAAACCCAACTAAAATTTTAACATTGAACAAATAATGTGTACAAAACTCCAACAACTTTTTTAAATTTTAACAAAAATATAAACAGTAAAAAAAGGAACAAAAACAACAAAGCAGAATTAAAAATACCTTGGGATGATGGCAAAATGACGGACTCAGGACAGGAGTTTCAGGTCAATTCAAAGGTGATATACTGACAGTTTGTAACTTACACAGCAGTCCACCACAGATGACACCACTGATGAAGAACCTAATGTACAAACCCCCCCCCCCCCCCCCCCCAAAAAAAAAAAAAAAAAAAAAAAAAAAAAAAAAAAAAAAATTGTGTGTTGTCCCTGAGCTGTGCTGACAAGATAGTGGCGAAAATGAAAAGGACCTTTCATTTTCGCCACTATCTTGTCAGCACAGCTCAGGGACAAGTGTTTTTCGCAGATCAGCTCACACAACAGTCTTTCTGCGTTGGTGACTTCCGTGTGTGGGGTCTGACGGTGCTCTCCCCTGGATTTCGTAAACAACGATGTGATCTTCTGAGGAGGCACTCGCAGCTGTCTCTTTTTGCATTTTCCCCCCCGAGATATGGCGCTTGCAGTCATTTGCTCCCCCATGTCCGATGGAGAAGTCTGAATTGCAAAACCGAGCAGAAGAGTATACAAACCAGGTCCATGACAAGGCCAAGTCCGCGTGTATTTACTTCGAACACTTGATTCTTCGCCTTCTTCCGTTGTGGCACAGTGGTTTTCGGAACCCTCGTCATCGGTTTCATGCAAACGTTTAGAAGATTTCTTTCTCCGCCATTTTCACAATCGCCGGCAAAAAATCGTTGAAACTTTGTCTTACAATGGCTGAACAAAAGCTTCGAATGGCGCGCACAAGATGTGATGGCGTGTCGTGTTGGCCCACAGCACCACACTGACCAATCGCAAGTTCCGAACCATCTGTGGTTTCGGCTTGAGTCAAGGGAAGTTACTCTGCGGTCTCGGAAAGGTCTAGCAGTCGACAATTTTTCGAGTCTGAAACTTGCGTAGTTTTTCAATTTCTTTTCCGTAATTTCGCACGGAAAATCGTACCTCCGTAATGGGGGGTTAATTTCCGTAAAATTACGGACGATTACGGAAGGGTAGGCAGGTCTGCAGACAGCAAAGAGCAGCTTCCAGTTTCATTCATTCCATGGCTAAACACACCACATGGAACACCATTCAAATTTTGCT
>CM031612.1:79359765-79397265 GCA_018398815.1 Conus ventricosus
CTCATGAAAATAACACACGTTTGGTGTCATCGGTCAAAACAACTGCACCCCTACTCATAAGAAAACAACTGCAGGCCTACTCACAATCACAAGGTCGTAATGTACCGTTTGTATATTCTGACTAAGAAACATAATGTTAACAATTAGCATTTGTACAGTGAAAATCCTAAAATACTGCTAGTATCGAAGGCAAGAGTTCCCTGTTTACCTTTCACTGTCGTCTGCTACAGCTGGACTGGGAGCAAACTCGCGTTCCCCCTCCGAGTCAGACGATTCTGACGACCAGTCAACCCCTTCTGCTGCTGCACCCACGGCCGATAGAAGTGGTTCGTCTTGATACGGCTCCATATTCGACGGTATGATGGGGTAGGAGAGTTGAATTTTGAAATATAACACGTAGAACGCGAACACCCTGTACATGACGTCACAACAAAGAGCGATAACTTTTGAGGCCGACGAAACCTCGCGCGAGGCGAGATACCACGGCAATGACAACGAAGGCGAAAATTCTGCCGCTTGAAAAATGTTTTACGGATTAAAGTGGACATCTGCTTACTTCACCTCCACGAACGTGACTTGAAAATTGTGTTAACATAATAAAGTTTCTGTTTGTTTCAAATAAACGCCCTGCAAAAATGCTTCAACGCGTTTCAAAGCGATTTCCCCTCCGAAAACCGGGTTTACAGGACCTTTAAGATCAGTCTTGCCATGTTGGCGCTGTGTTCCCTCGGATTTCACTAAAAAGACGATCCCATAATTCCGCGTAGCATTGACAGCGAAGACCAGGTTGTCCCAGAGAGGAGTGCAATCAATAATTTGCAAAATTCCAGCATCGACGTTGCTTTCCCAGATACTGTTTGAGGAGTGCAGATAAGGTACACTGTAGAACATTTTTATATTAATTGCGAGTTTACAAATGATGGAGTCTTACATGTTATTCGCAGTTTTGTATTCGAAAGATAGGTCATGTCCTCGTGTAAGCATTATCGGATGCCGCCATTTTCTTGCATGGAAAATGCGGCGTACCTCCAGATGTCTTTCACCCTTTCATCAAATTCTACGTTTTGTGCCTATACGAGTTGCAAGCATGTTGTTTATTACCATGATCAGAGCTAAGTATGAGAAATAGGAAGTCTCTGGCCGTTGCACGTTTTCACGCTTTTGTGTGTGTGTGTGTGTGTGTGTGGTTTTTTTTTTTCTTTATTCATTGTTAGGTAGTGCAGGTCAAACTAACGTTGAACGTAGGCCTGCGCTCGCTCTTTATTAATAATGTTTTGACTCTTAGTTACCGTTTGGACTCGTCCGAAGGGAAATCACCTGACTCCACCATTAACCTTCCACCCCACCACCTTCTTCTTCTTCTCTTCTTCTTCTTCCCTTCTTCCTACCTTCAACACAACAGAAGACAATCTATTTGATTCATGGAAAGAAGTAGGTGTGTCAGGAAGAGACGCTGTCGCACGTGTGGGTGGAATGGCCCTGAAGCCAGCCATGTGACCTGTTGTGCCGCTGAAATTATACCATTGAGATAACTTTGAGATGGTAAAAAATACTGTTTGTCCTAAAGCTACAATATTTGTTGCAAATCTCATCAACATGACAGTGTGCATAGATACAGCTGAGCAGTATTTAATCAAGTTTGAAGTGAAGGACAAAACTGGACAACAGAACAAAAAGTATCAGACATAAGAATTTAAACAACTACATTTTCTTAGTGCAAAAAGCTCACAAATATGTCACTGAAAAACAAACAAACAAAAACAAAAAACGAATGCCAGCAAAAATTATTATAACATAGATGATAGAAACTCAACTAAATCAAAGTTACTTTTGTTTAAAGTCATGAAGACGTTGACATTCTACGATTGTCTTTAAAATGAATTTGTACAAGCTTTAAAAAAAATTATGACAGAGGCACATCATTGTAGGCCTATGTCATTGTCAGTAATAACTTTAGACATCTGGCAACATTTAAACTATTCTCTTTATTTCTTACATATAGGTGAAACTTAAAGAATACAGATTATAGAGTCATGGGGATAAAGTGTGGAACATGAGAATAAGAGATCTAACGAAAATGATTGACACAAACCTTACACTCTGGAGAAGAAATCACAGAGCTGTGAAAGCAACATGTTGGTTTGAAATGTATGCATTTTATTTACATCTAACATGCCTTAACTTAGTTTTGGAGATCAATAATTTAGAAAATAACTTTGGAGGTCAATAAAACTGTTGAGGAATTTATGGATTTGCAAGGTTTTCATGACATGTTGTGGTAATTGACCCTATACTGATGTGCATGTCTACAATAATGGGGCATGTAGTTGGGACATGACAGTCAAAAATTCAAAGTCAGAAAAATGAGTGAATAAAATTATAAATACTTCTTGGTGAACCTTGAACATATACTTATTTAATAATAAAGGTGATACAAGGCAGTCTGGTTACAATTTTTGCACAAATCATAATGATGCAGACAGCTGAAGAGGCAGAGAATGGTATTTTCAGGTGGAACCCGTTACTTAAGCTATTTCACTATCTGTCGGTTATGCCTCGAGATGAACACACTCACAAAGCTATTTCATTCTCTGTAACATGCATCTGTTGCTTTCATAGTTTAAAACAAACATGCATAGGATGATAGAAGTTATTTCATAATTGTGTGCTTGCATGTCATTTGCGTAGTACATGGAAACCATAATTTCATATGACAGTGAAGTAATCAACAAAAACTGCTTAATTATTTAGAGACATATAAAGCATGACTCTTCTTTCTGTCTGTTAAAACACAAAGAGAGAAAAAAAAGTCACACTGGCATGCAGTGTTACATGGGGAGGGTTCCAATGTGCACTTTGGGCTTCATCTTGGTAGTGGCATTTGAAATTTTCTGCATAAACCTGGCAGACAACAATAGTCTGGTCAGTATCTTGGGAGATAATGGCCTAATTCTGCTCTGCCAGCTGGCATCAAAGAGATGCTTTGAAAATGGTGTAGCTTCTTCTGTGAGCTCGTGAATAAATTCTTGCTGGTCTGGTTTTTCTGAGACGGGTTAATCTTCTCTTTGTAATCTCATTTTCTACATGTGTAACATACTCCCATCAACTGTAACTGTTGTCATGACCCCCTGTCATTGGCTGGAGCTTTTTTTCGATTGAAGAGGTACCACAATCACTGCAGGTCTGCTCAAGACATTTTGTCTGGTATTCCCCAGCCATTCCTTTTGAACACAATGTTCCTCTTGATAGCTCATACTTGTCAGTGAATGTTATGTCAGGAATTTGATTTGCTGCCGCAAATACACATGTCTTCACTGCTTCTATTTTCAAGTCCACGTTGGCACTTATTCACACACGCCATCTTTTTTTCTGTTTGACATTGATGGCATCACATCTGTTGGATGGAGTCTTGCAAACATTGAAAAGCTTAGCTCAATTTTTGGATTTTCACTTTAGAGAATCATGTAAGCAGATCTCAGTGACCTTTCCATGGCTTTTCTACTGATGAGTTTTCTTTTAAAATACCTTTTTTCACACCCCTGGCATCTGGCTGTGTTCTTGGCTGTGATAGAAGAGGCTCGGTGCTTCTGTCAGCTCTTCACTACAGCATCTTTTCTTTTCTTTCTCACTTTAAGATCTGAAAGTTGTGAGGATTTTCCGACTTTTTTGAAGTGTGTGTAGCCTATGCCGCACTCATTCTGAAATTGCGCAGAATACTTCCTTTTCAGTCCGA
This sequence comes from Conus ventricosus, assembly GCA_018398815.1. Classification (NCBI taxonomy): domain Eukaryota; kingdom Metazoa; phylum Mollusca; class Gastropoda; order Neogastropoda; family Conidae; genus Conus; species Conus ventricosus. The sequence goes on from CM031612.1 coordinate 79,363,499, forward strand.
CCACAAATGCTAAAGTACGCCTTGTTTTCAGGTCTCGTTTGTTTCTCTTCTTCTTCAAGATTTCCATTGTCTCATTTGTTTTGTTGAAGGATGTGTTGACAACATCCAGTTTTCTTTTTGAATTGGGGCTGACAATCATTCAATCTGTGAGTTTCTGTTTGGTTTTTGGTGTCGATTTTTCGACCATTTTGGTGATCACTTCTGTTTTTTTGTTGCTGTCCTGTGGTAGTGAATTAGAAGTTCTGTAGACTGCCTTCCGCAGGGATTCAAAGCTGTTGTAACCTGGATTCTCTGAGGAAATTGTTGGTATCTTATCAGACGGATTAGGACTGTTAGATTGTGAAAGTGTCTGATCAGATGGTTTAGGACTGATAGATTTACTGTTGAACTTTTGTTTTGGCTTCTGCATCTTCAGTGCTTTTTATGCCCAGGGTTCGCGCTAGGATTTTTGAAAACCGGTACCGTGAGTTGCCATTTCAGAGATATCTTGACCAACCCCCCAAACATCGGTCCCAGAAAATCAAAACCGGTACGCACTGTGACAGAACGAAACTATTGAGGGGGGGGGGGGGGGGGGGGGGGGGGGGGGGGGGGGGGGGGGGATTGTTTGGCAACAAAACTAAATCTAAATTGAACAAAAGACCTATATGAGCGCTAAGCGTAGGAACAAGAAAGAAGAATAGCATGAATTTACGTCACACGAATGACGGTCCTGCAGAACAACAAAACTGACAGTGACACAGGCGCTAGAAAAAACATACACACACAAAATGGCAAATCTCTCAGAGACTTTGACTGCCGTGCTGCTGCCACTCGCTTCTTGGGCATGAAGCCACGCAGGAAATAGGTAGGAATTTATTTATTTTGTGTGTATGTTTTTTTCTAGCGCCTGTGTCACTGTCAGTTTGTTGTTCTGCAGGACCGTCATTCGTTGTGACGTAAATTCATGCTATTCTTCTTTCTTGTTCCTACGCTAAAAGGTCTTTTGTTCAATTTAGATTTAGTTTTGTTGCCAAACAATCCCCCCCCCCCCCCCCCCCCCCCCCCCCCCCCCCCCCCCCCCCCCCCCCCCCCCCCCCCTCAATAGTTTCGTTCTGTCAGTAATCCCCCACTCCTCCAGCACCTCACACAGCTTCTCAAACACACACTCAGCAGTCCCGTTACTGATGGTGTAGTTTCCCAGAAACAAAGAATCAACAATACCAGTTTCAGACACTGTGCGTGCATATACAATTAATTTCTTGTCAAGAGTGCAGTTTAATGTTCATCAATGACGATGCCCACAAACTCACTGCCTTGAAGTTTTTCTTTCATTTCATCTTTGGTCACTTGCTCCAGACATTCTTCCATCTGTGTCACAGTACTATGATGCGTGTATGTAGAGGCATTTTTCAAGGAAGGAACTCCGTTGATTTCCTGGAGCTCTAGCAGCAGACCATAGGTATTGGTAGAGATGTTTCCCTTCGCCAATGCCAACACTGTCCTAAGCTGAACTTGTATGACTGTCAATTTCTGAAGCACATGCTGCCTCAGAAAAAGGCAACACACACGTCTGTTTCGATGTTGTAGCCACTGCAGCATTGTGTGACACAGACTTGGCATGTTCTGTCAAGGCAGAATACTGAAAGTTTCTTGATCCTCTTGTAAATCCATTTTTCTGTTTTGTCTTGATGCACTCTGAGCAGAACATCGTCTCTTTTTCGTCTGTTTGCAGCCATGCAAAATCTTGTTTCCATGATTCGCGAAAGCTGTCACGCCTCCCAGGTTTGCTGCTTGCCGCACTTTTTTCAGCCGTTGATGAAGCACTACTATCCACTGTATCAGCAGTACTGGTACAAGGCTGAGTCAGAAAAGCATCCAAACTAGCACTAGTGTACAGCTTTCACACGCATCTTCTTCTCCCGATTGTTTGGGGGCTGATGGTTTTCTAAAGAAAGAAAAAAGTGACTTCTGATTTTTTTCTGCCATTTTTTCGACTCCTCTCTCTCAAGCAACGCGCAAATTCATAGTCATAGACCCTCTAGGCCCCCATTAGTCTATTGTGAATGAAGCCACTGTAGTGCTGAGAAGAGCGCAACGCTCTATTCTTTGACAGTTAAAGCTTGCTGTTCTGCACGCTAAGAGGTTGGCGACCAAAGAGGTGTCGGGCGATTGCAAGAGTTCGTCGGAAGGGATGCGAAGGGGTGGGTGCGTGGGTACAGGCGCATGACTTTTAGTGCCTTTCCGAAATTGTCACGTCAGACTTCTTTTTTTTCAGACGGAAATCTAATCGGTCACTGGCAAACAGAATCGGTCCGTGGTACCGGCAGCTTCGAAAATTTTCGGTATTTCCTGTTTACAACCGGTAAATACCGGCAATTACCGGTTATCGCGAACCCTGTATGCCTTCTTTTGTGCATACCTTTTCCGTCTTCTGTCATTTTTGCTGCTCTGTCTTCATCTGTTTCTTTTGCTCTCTGATTAGCTGTCTGTGTTCCCTGGCAGTACAAGTGAAAGAGAAAATACACGTTTTCTCAGGCCTGGACGACCGGAACAGCTCCCAGTTGCTTGAAGATTATGTATTAGCTCTGGATCAGCCATTATCTGTGAATAAATGTGAAGAATGGGAATAGTCACAGGTAGTAAGATGTAAAAAAACAAAAAAAAAAAAAGGAAAATGAAATACTTTTTATGGAAAAAAAGTATGTATTTCTCAGAGAAGAGAGATGTTTTTATGTGTTAACTTGAGTAACTGAAAGACAGTGATGACTTTTGGTTTCTGTGTATGATATAAAAAAAAAAAAAATCAGATAAAAAAAAAAATTGATTCCTCTCGAGTCTATCAGGGGGAAAAAATTTTTTTATACTAATTATACAGTATAGTCTCTTATGTTTTCAACGTGTCTTCACTGAAGCATAGTCAACAACAGAGATCTAAAGGAGTGTGTGTGAACAAGTGTCCTCCTTCATGTTTGTTCTTTCAGAACTTGTAGACATTCATCTTTGAATAAGACTTGGCTATGAGTTGCTGCAGTTCTCTACGTTATAGTTCTTATGTTGTCAAGATATCTTCCCTATGAAGATTAGGAGGCAGAATTTTGCAAAAATTATGCATATGATACTTAAAGGTCAATTCGTTTCCATGGTAACGCACGATGGCGCACTGATCGATCTTGGACAAATGCCTGCATTTTGATCAAGTAATGACAAAATGAGTGGCAGTGAAAACGTTTATTACACTGAAAGAAAAATAGAGAAAACATTATAAAAAAAAAAAACCCACACACATTCCAGTTAAACTTAAGTATATCCAATCATCAATAACGTCAAGGAACAATTCGTAACAACGGAAACCACTAATGGGACAATTCAGCACGGTGTAAGTATAAAGTCGCCGAAGTATGTTTGTCGCACGTGCAAACAGAAACACAAAATGCACACATGCAATGAAACAATGTTTAAGGTAAGAGCATTTTGGCTTATCTGGCATCAGATGTAGCTGAATCTGACAAACGTAAGTGTCGATGCAACTGACCGAGTCAAGCTAAGATGAACGGCGGGATTCGTTTCGTCACGCCGTTTGGCATGAAAATGAATGCCTTTCAAGGCTGCTACTATTCCAGACATGGTGGGTGCTTCAGTGTTGCTTACACTTTTTTTTTTCTTTTTTCTTTTTTTTTTGACAGTGGGCTCTACGATCGATACAGCCGGAGAAAGTCACGTAGGCCATGCCTGTGGTATGCAAAATGTATAGATAGCGTGCGTCATTGAGGAAACTATCTTGTTGAATTTCCAAGCAGATCAAATAAATTTATTGAAACTTGTACCATAACACTCTCTGGAAGTAAAAAGGAGTTAGCTTACTTGTCATCTGAGGTATTATTGATTCAGTTTACGAAAAATATTTTAATGAGTTCCATTATCATAATAAGGAGTGAAAGTGGAAATTATGGTTACGCACGATTGGCTTTTTTTTTTGTAGGTGTGTACAAAGCTAATTTTGTAAGCTATAACAGTTCCTGGACTTTGGCAGCAAACAGCTGGTTCTTTCGCTAGCTATGCACCAAAAATCAGTTCTGTAGGCGGCTACAGTTACAAGTAGTATCTTGCAAAGTAGATGACTAAAAGCATGTCGTAAAAGCATGTCCCACTTTTCTGCCCTAATTTCATGCTGTCACTGACAGAAAAAAAATAACACAAAAAACACACAAACTTCTTTCTTTGCCAAATATTGATTCTTGATTCAATAAATATACATGTAATAAGTCATTTCATATACATACGTTCTTTGAAAACTGTTTAAAACATTCTGAAATCTGATAACAGAATCACAAGCCCTTTATTTTACTGTGCTTTCCCAGTATTGTAGACATGCACTGATATGAGGAATTTTGAAACGGTTGTTTTATATCAGACGGGTAGATAAACAGGATCTTCTCTTAAGCTGTATCAGTAAGAGACCATGTTAGGTATTTGTAGTAGGTAGGTATTCCCTTTCTAAAAAAAAAAAAAAGTGAACTGGCTAGCTGCTAAAATAACTTTAAAATAACATTCAAACAAAAAAAAAGAGAGAGAGAAAAAAAAAGGGGGGTGGGAGGGATTGTTAACATAATTTTGTTGAGAAGTAATCGTACTCTGGGAGTGTGAGCATGATGATGTCTTGGTGTGCCAGTTTAGGTTTTCTGACTAAAGAACAATTCTTGTGTGAACTCTTGCTCCAGATCTTGCCTGGCCGAGTGCTGCTTTGATAACATATACTGATGAATAGGATCAACAGCAGGGACTGAAGGCCTTGAAAAATGTTAAAAGAGAACGTCTGACGGATCAGTCATTTGCCCATGGACAAAGTATCAATTAAATATGTGTCGAAAAAAAACAGTGATTTTAATTCTTACGGTTGTATTGCCGGGGTGGGGGTTAGGGGTGGGGGGTGATCAGTCATTTGCCCATGGACAAAGTATCAATGAAATATGTGTTAAAAAAAAAAGCAGCTATGATTTTAATTCTTACGGTTGTATGGGGGGGGGGGGGGGGTGCTTATTTTTGTGCATTTTCACCAAAATATGCTCATATATGCTCGGATGCTTTACATAGATCTTTGAATGGCTTGGCTCCTTCCTATCTTTCTGATCTCCTTCATCTGTATGATCCTTCTAGGCAGTTGTTTTCTTCTACTGACAACACTCTGCTTAATAATCCTTCAGTTTTGAACCAAAAAACCTATGGTCCGTTTAAAAAAACAAAAAAAACTCCCAATATCTTTCTGTAGTTCAAACTCGCTGTCTTCCTTCAAGGCATTTAAACCACCCTCTTCACCTATCAACTTAATTCTGCGACTTCTGTGTATGTTACTATATATGTGTGTGTGTGGTACTCCATGTGAGTGTGTGCGCATGCGCGCATGTGTGTGTGTGCGCGCATGCTTTTGTTTGCGCTGTTGTGAGACAGTGTGTGTGGGATTGTTTTTTTTGTGTGTATGTTTGTGTGTCTGTCAATATGCAGTCTTATTAGTAGGTGCATGGTACTTAATTCAGTTATTGCAACATTTATCTTCTTATTGGTTTCATTTTTTTTATTTTTTTTATCTTTTCTTTATTTGTAAGCGCCAGAGCTTTTGTAAGATTAAGAGCCATGATTATTATTATTATGATATTTTGTTGAAAAAAATATGCCAAAACAGGGTGATTTCGGGTGTGTCTGTGACATTTTCAAGTTAAAATTTGTAAATGGCGTGTTACATATCCATTATCAAGCTCATGCACCAGGTTGTCATGCGGCTGTTGAGACATTGCGTTGGTGGGATTCGGTCCTGTCTCTGAGTCTGACTCGATCTTGTGGAGCAACAAAAACAAAAAATCATGCCTTTCAACGCAACAACAGTTCCTTCCTGGTTCCAACATGTTGATGATCAGTTTTCGATCAATTTGGAATCAAATCAAGCGACAAAACTTCAGGACTTGACAAAGACTATTTGCGTCCCATTCCTTTCTTCCCAGTTTTTGCTGGGTTACATGGTGCTGTGTTTATTGCACCATTCAGTTGGCAATGAGAAAAACAGACCTCCTTACCCTACGATTTTTTAAACTTATTTTACAAAATTTGAATGGAAAATGCGATAATACTCCGAGCAGGACAAAAATACAAAATCGGCAACATTAGCAACAAAACAAAACAAAAAAGTACTATTTTCCTGTTTGAAGACGCGAGTTATTGTCCAGTTTCCAGGTTCCAGTTTGCGCGTGCTCGCTTACACCATGGTCAGCCATCTTTCAAAGTTTCATAGCGAGTGACTGCTGACACAGATATGTTCACTAAGAGAATGCCACCACCAGCAAAACTACGTGTTCATGAGGGTGATAAGTGCTAGATGTTGAAAAGAAGGTTGCCAAAACGAGGGAGCAAACTTTCCTGAATGCATACCACGAAAACCTGGAAGCGCTTATTCCCAAGCTCAAAAAAGGTCCAACTTTGGTGTGGTGCACTTTGTGCGAAACGGGTTTTAGTTGTGCTCATGGAAGATGCAACGCAACGACTGCATGAAGCATGTTTCGTCAAAATCGCATAAAAAACCAATCCGAAATGGTGAAAGGAACACCTTCAGTTGTACAAGCATTGAGAAAGGCCGAGGCAGAGTCTAGTGGGGGACCTGAAGCAGCAGGTGACAAACACTGAGATGATGATCATGATGTGTAGGCTGGTGGCTGACACGAATCTGTCCCTGTCAACACTGATCATCTTGTTCCCTATTGAGGAAGATGTTTCCTGACACTAGTGACAGCAAAATTGCTCAAGGTGTGTTTGTCACTTTAACTTCTACTGTTAATTAGCTCCACTCCCCCTGCCCACACCCACACCCTCAAAAACGGGGGAAGGGGTGGGGGAAGGGGGATGGAGTGGCAGTACCAAGAGAAGAAAAGATGAAAACGAAAACTGTATGAAGGGTGTATAATTATGTGTGTGACTGTCACTGTGTGTGCGTGTGTTTGGGGGGGGGGGGGGGGGGGGGGGGGGGGGTTGAAAGGCAGGAGGGCATTATAATACTATTATTGTTATTTTTCATTGAGATGGTCAACTAGATATGTGCAGTGTGTGTGTGTGTGTCACTGTGTGTAGTTTACTTCAAGTGCTAGTTGGTGTGAATGTTAGAGTGTGACTACAGCACAGTGAGTTGGCTGAAAGAATTACGCGTTGTAAGATCCATATCAAAATTCAAGGTAAGGAAAATACCCTTTTTTGTCATGGAATACTAAAGTTTACTCCATGGAATACTAATGGTTCAATTTTGAGCTAGGCACATCTGGAAAAATGCTTTCAAAGGTGAGCCTTAGAGTTAGACTGGAAATATCCCAGTTCAGTCAAAACAGCTTGAACAAGGATATATTTATTTGTATCATATTTATATTTACACACATATTTTTGGGATGTGTGTGTGTGGCTTGCTCTCTCTGACTCTCTCTCTCTCTCTCTCTCTCTCTCTCTCTCTCTCTCTACATATACACACACATATGTGTGTCTATATATACACACAAACTCACTTCCCACCCCACCCTCCATCGTTCCTTTCCCCTTCCCTCATTTCTTTGCCCTCCCCTTTTAGTCCGCTATCACAGTTGTTAACGACATAAAATGCAGGATTCTCTTAGCTCCCTTTCTCTCTTCTCTCTCCCTCCGTCTCTCTAGCATACACATTATATGCATGCATGCACGCACGCACGCACACGCACACACACACACATACACACACACACACACTAAACACACACACACACACACACACACACACAGTCATTTACTGACGTATAAACAGTTCAAGGATGAGAACAGCTCCGCCGTTCTCCGCCGTTCCGCCGTCTTAAAAAAAAATCTCCGCCGTTTGAAAAAATCTCCGCCGAAAAAAAAAAAAAAAAAGCTATCGCGATTTTCTTTGCTCCCAATCTCGGCGAGACGCCTCCGGCGAGATAACTCTAGGCTTATACCCAAATGGGCTGGTTTTTATTCGGTTGACTCGGCCAACCACTGCACATCCGCTTACAGCGCCGATCGACCGAGTGTCATCTGTGATTCATGGCGTCGAACGAAATCGCAAAAAAAAAAAAAAAAAAAAAAAAAAATTCCCAACCGTTGGAAAGAAAACTGGCTCGAGGAAGAGGTGTGTGTGGGAGTAGAGTTAGAGATAGCATATATATGCAAAAGCAGTGACGAGCAGGCGTTATGTCTAGCTTGCAACAAGAAAATCAGCTTCGGAAGTCGTGGCTTCATTACGATTGCTGACCACATGAAACGCCTGGTTCACAGGCAGCGTGTCGCTGTATTGAAGAACAATTAAACTTTGGAAAGTAAGCTGTTGGTGATTTTGCTCTCTTCTTTGTTATTTTTTATCATTCATTTGCAATGGTCAAACTATCTCAGTTAGCTGAAACATTCGTCATTTGACTTTATGTTGTGAACAAAACATAGACGTCTAGTTACTAATAATAGAACCAGGGCCAAGGGCAGGTAATTTTCGGAAAAACCCATTTCTTACGTAAATCGACCAGCCACAAACGCAGAGAGCCCTGTATTAAATCCATTTGCATGTTTGACAAAAAACAAAAACAAAAAAAAAGAAAAAAAAAAAAACCCTCAGAATTTGAGGTTTGAATTGAAGGCTAGAAACATATTTTGATGGTTTTAAATGTGGATTTTTCTTTATATATCAAAAAAATGCTTCAGCTTCAGGGGGCGCTGCCCCCTGACCCCGCAGGGGCGTTGCCCCTTGACCCCACTGGGGGCTCTGCCCCCAGACCCCCAACAGAAAAATCTCCTCTGCTTTTTAAAAATCTGTTCTCATCCCTGAAACTACATGTGACATGTTGTACACGCGCACGCGCACACGCACACGCACACACACACACACACACACACACACACACACATGCGCGCTCACTGCAGTTAAAAGTCTACGCACAGAGTATCCAGAGGATGATAAAGACAATCAGAGCAAATTCATCATGCTACTGTCATTGATCAGTGAAAATTGCATATCCTTTGGAATTGTGTTGAATGGTTATCTTGTGCCTCTGCATTTTGGCCCCTCACTTTAAACTTCCAGGGGACAGGTGTCCCATAGTGACCGGAAAAAAATGTGAAGCTCTGCCGAAAGCGTTTCTAGGGTAAACATTCATATACAATGGAGGCTTTGGTCTGAACTGATTTCTGTCATGTGTTTAGGTACTCCTTCATGCATTCCATGATTTTTAATGCAGGCCAGATTTTTGTTTGTTTTTTAAATAGGACTTCTTATAATCCAGAAATAGTCATCGTCTTTGAGCCCCTTTTTAGCACTTGAATATGTGTCTACCAGAAGCCTGTTTGGTCATATCTGCATGCATTTTGGACTGCGAGTATGATCATATGCTTTGCGTGGGAAGAAGAAAAAATGAACCAAGAGAGGCTTGTCTTCTGGGAAAACTATGTTGACGTGGTAGTTTTCGATGTGAAGACGTAGATTAGAGATTACAAGAAAGTCCCCAAGAGTTGCTTTCTATGACAGTTATTTTAAGATGTCGGAAATATTTTCCATGTGCACCAACTTGTTAGCATTTTGCCTCTTCTAAATTATGCGTTTGGACATACAGCATACTTAGTGATTCCAAGGAAGTCAAGAGTTGTTTCCCTTGACACGGTTGTTAGAAGTATTTTCCATGATCTTTGTGTGATTGATTCTACCCTCGGAAACTGGAGTAGATGTGATTGACTCTACCCTCAGAAACTGGAGTAGAGTAAACTTGCCCATGGAAATTTGAAGGTGGAGGTAGAGACACTGTTTCAGAAAAGGTTTGGAGCTGTGCCTTCTCCTTCAGCTTTCTAAATTCTCTGTTAGTGGATTATAGACTGATGGAGGTGTGAAGGAGAGAGAATGGGCTTGGAGGGGGGTGGGAGAGGGGCAAGGAAGTCGGAAGGGGAGCTAGGGATGTGGAGCTGGGGCGTTCTTAGGCTGGTTAAGGATTTCTGGAGCGCTTAAGGATGATGCTGAGAGGTAGGGAATCATTTGGTGTGTAAGTTGTCAAACTGTGTGATGATATTAACAACCATCACCCAGATTTCTTTTTCTAGAAGTGTGGCAACCAAGAAGGAAAGTTTGTTCTTTGAACAAGAAAATTGAAAATTATGATTTGTTATGGCTGGCAAAACCCTCTCATAAATTTCCATCTGCCACTGGCAACAAACTCAGTTCCTGATTAAATTAGTTGGCATTTTTTGCCAAGTTTACAGTGTGGATAACTTGTTTTCCCAATGAAATTTAATTAATCTACAGGAGAGATTTTAGGAAAGTTCTGTTCTTTCTACCTTAGCATTTGTGTGTTCATATCCTTATACACCAAAAAAAAAAGTCAGGATTTTCACTTGTAATGTTTTTACATGTAAAGCAATCGACAGTGAAAAGAGCTACTAATATGCACATTATGCAGTCAATAACGAATTCATAAATGCATTAACTTGGAGTTGGATGTTTTTTGCTGATGCGTAAGAGTAAGACTGAAGATTTCTACCTTGAGGGGCATAATGTATGTTTGTGCCATTCTGCTGATGAAACTTAATCATTAATGCTGTCTCTCTTTTTCTACTCTGTCTGTCTTTCTCTTTGTCTCTGATTGGTGCACTTAAGTGCATCCAAGAAGCCTTAGAAGTTAAAGCTAAACAACAACAACAAAAGTGAGACATGGTATTGAAAATTGTGAAAACATGAATCAAAATGAAACATAGCATGGTCAATGCTGGCCTGATCATACTTTTGATATTATTTATGATAGGGACGTGGCAGCTTTGCGAAAAATTGAGCACTGCAAAATAAAGGCTAGTCAAGCAATGTATTGTTACTTCACTGCCGTTATTATGCTCACCGTCATCGATTATGATGCAATTCTTAACAGTGGCATGTATACCGTTATTATGCACACTGTCATCGATTATGATGCAATTCTTAACAGTGGCATGTATACCGTTAATGAACTCTTATGCAGAAATTTCTAAGTGAAACAGGCCATAGGTGTAATCTTAGAGAGGTTCGATGTTCCCAGAAAGTGAAACTGCTGCCAAGATGCTGTCGACAGCTTTTTGTCAGGTGATATACTCTGTAGAAAAATTGGCAAAGATGTCAAAGTGTGTGTGTGTGTGTGCACAAGGGGGGGGGGGGGGGGGGGGGGATATTGCTTGCTATTATGGGATGATATGCATGAAATGCATTTCAGTGATAACAGAGTTGAAGACCTTCAGATATTTCCCAGATTGAAGGGATGTTTTTCTCTTTTTTTTTTTCTTTCAATTTTGTTTTCTTATTGTTTGTGGAGACACTATCCATCGAGGACCCAGTGTAAAAGGAGGAGTCTCCGGGATAATAAACCACAAATGAGAGGTAGTTCCATGCAGATCTTGATTTTTCCAGCTTCTTATCCAGTGATGGGAAATAAATAATAATAGAGAGTAGGAAAGAAATGCCAGTATTTTCACAATTATTCTCATTCATGTCCAATCTGATCCTATGCTTTGTAATAACCACCTTCCCTCTCAATGTTTCATATCCCTGCCTGTCCTTTCTTCTTCTCTCCCCTTGCCCTTCCGCGTCATGGAAAAAAAGGTTCACATTTTCAGGTCAGACACTACTGAACAGTCCTCTCACCAACACATGCACTGATGCTGTGTCTAAAGACAGTTCTGTTTCTTTGAACACGGATGAGAAAAGTTTCTTGGGCATCACATACTGCACCATGTCAAACTGGTTCAAGTAGGTACTGGCAGCCTAAATTAGCATATTGTTTTTCATACTTAAGATCTGTATCATTGCAAAGTAAATGGAAAAAACATGCAAAACACAATAAGAATGAAGTCTCTATCTTCAGTCGTTTTTGAGATATTGCATTTTAAAGTTGCAACGTTTTTATGCACCTGACAAAATGAGATATCTTCCAAGTTTGAAACTTCAAGCTATAGCTGGTTTGCTAAATAGTGCACATGTTTTCTTTTTCCGGACGATCTCAGATAGCTGTATTCAGGAAATCAGAACCCCACAGGCCTCTAAGCCCTTTTATACTAGTTACAGCACATTAGTGGCACTGACTCAGTTTGCATGGTGTTTGGGAGTTGGGTCAGGGCGGAATTGCCACTATGTAGGCAGAGGAAAAGGAGAGAATGCACAGCTAAGATCAGCTTCTTCCTGATGATAACCCTCATGGTGATTTTTATGCCTTTTTTTTCTTTTCTTTTTTTTTTAATACATTTTGATTGCAAATTTCTTTTACAATTATCTCAACTGATGTTCACATACTCACAATTTTCCAAGACGTTGCGGAGAGATCTACCTAAACACACATTCCATATTTAGAAGATGACACACAGCTGTTTTCTTTTCATTGATGCGGACAATGCACAAAATGATATTTCATACGACTGTGAACTGTTAGGACAAAATTGCATGCAAGCTCAAATCCGAGACTGACCTCTTATTCTCTCTCTCTTGCTCATGCAAGCTAAAAAATCTCACCCTACCCATATGCACAGGTTCATGGCACAGTGTTGAAGTTCAGGCATGCTTTCCAGATTCTGTAGCTGTTGAAATGTATTTGATGTTAAGATCCTTCACTGTGCAAACACCATTTACTCCAATCCTTTCAGTTGAAACTTGCGAAGGAAACCAAACTGTTGAAGGCTTAAACTTTTAAGTGAAGGTGTCAAACTTTAGGGTTATTTGGCAGTTGCTGAAGTTCAGAAGAATGGATTGCAACAACTGTCTATTCTCCTGGTTGGGATTTGTATAGACTTTTCCCATTCTGCTATAAAAATTTTAGTTTTCTTTTTTTTCTTTCTGCGTACGCAGGCTGATACTTCTGCGGACACTGCCTGTATAGACAGGCAGTGAAGTTTTGTGTGTATGACCGCTTTTTATCCCGCCATTAAGGCAGCCATAAAATTTTAGTTTGACCACATAAACTCTACATCTGTCCACATGCTCGTACGTCAATCATAATGAAAAGCTTTAAAAACATGGTCGTCAGTTCTTGGACTGCAGGCACAGCCCTCCGCTTGGTTCAACTTTCATTGGACGTCATTCTTTTTCCAAAGACGTTTCAACAAAATATTATGAAGACGGAACAAAGTCTGATGAAAGCTTACAAGTTTCAACAACTAATACAAGCAAACTGTTGCATCAAGCAGCAAATAGATGTGAAACGCGTAACACAAATGTGTGATCCACTCACTGAGCTCTCCACCTATTCATTCATCCTTTAGAAATCCCAACTGATACCATTTTCAATGGCAGACAAATGATTATTTCAGCCACATCTTATAAGTGCCACAGACTTGCTTGAACCTCTGACTTGATTCCGACCATCTTCTCGGATGTGCTTCTTACAGGCCTATCTGTTCTTCACTGCAAGGCTCTTCCTCAAAGAAACAAAGACCTGTGTTCTTGGCATTAATTAATAGAACCTTGGAGAGAATGTCATGAGTTTGGAACCACAAAGTCATCTTTCTCATTTCATCTCTTATTCTGCAACGTAAGTGATGAGTGGTCTGAAATGATAATGTTAATTTTAATGGTCAGACATCTTTCAAGCAGGGACAACTTTACATATGAAAAATTGTTGGTCAAGAACAAATCAAAACAGAACTTGTGCTGTTACTGCACAGATAAGTAATGCAAAAACAGTAAACTGCCAAGAGAGAAAGGAAACTGACACATTTCTGTTCCACTGAATTTTTTCTTCTGTTGATGTATTTTTATTGTGAGGAATGTCTTCGTTGACAGTTGCAAGTATGTTTTTGAAAAAGATGTACCTCATGACGATCGGATAAACAGAATGTCTTTTACAAATTAAAGGAAAGAAAAGAGGCTAACTTAAAAATAAAAACTCAGTTTCCTTCCATCCTATGCACACTCATCATATTCTGCCCTCATTTTCCTTCCATCCTATGCACACTCATCATATTCTGATGGACTGTGTTCTTTCTCATATTAGAGCAAGCAATTAGTATGCACACTTAATATGGCGCACTGCAGGATCTCATTGTTAAGTAAATCCGGTTAATACTTTGTGTGTGAATATGTGTGACTGTCAGTGTGTGTTCAGTTTGCTGGAAAAAACCCCACTTTCTAAACATTGAAGTAATAGTGATGCTAATGGTTTCAAACGAACGTGTAAGGCCCTTTTAAAGCTGTTACAGTCATGAGAAAATCACGGATTCAATCTGGCAGTTTAAAGAACTGTTATACATGCACACATTACAATATATTTGAGTATCGTTCACAACTTAAACAGTCAGGGGTGGATAATTTGGCAAGTCTAAATAGGGAGGAAAAAATCAAACCAAGTAAGATTGGCAACAACACACTCCTTAATTAGATTTAACTCAGTACTTCATAGCTCACAAAGCAAACAGATGTTAAAATATTAATCATGGTAACAGCATTCACCAGGGAATTAGATGGTATACTAACTATTATACACAAAAGCAGACAAATATTGTAAAGCACATTGTACTGTCTGCATTTCAAATTGTGTTGTCTTACCTTCTCAGCTAATACTTCACAAGCACAAATCTGCATCAAGATACAAGAAAAGAAACTAATATGCACAGTTTACTGTTAGTACATGCAATTCCCAGGCTTGAAAAATAGAAAAAAGCCTAAAAGGTTATATTTAAAACTCGAGAGATGGTAAAATAGTTCTGAAAACAGTCTTTAAAAAAACAAACGTATTTGAAACTCAGGAGATGGTAAGATAGTTATAGAAAGAGTCTGAAAAAAAACACCAAAAAAAAACAATCGAGCAAACCTAACCAAAACAGGAAAAGACCCAATGGATATACAATCTAAAAACTAACCAAACCAGACTAAACCAGAACAGAAAAAGACCCAATCAACGCATTTTTTCCATGCATTCATTCCAAAATTCAGTGGACATTGTGTTTGCCTCCTCAGATGTTAGCTGTGATGTTCTGCCTCAGGATCCACTTCATGTGAGATTTAAAAGTTTGTTAGTGAACAGCATTTTCTGTCTCCTCATGCCGTCGCTCATGCTGCACAGTTAACAGCTTTTACTCTCATCACCAGATGAAAAATTTCAATACTTAGGTGATTCTACGAGGCCTGGAAGTTGCAACAGCAGCAGGATTACATTTCAGAAGACATGGCTGCCACAGTCATCACCCCCTGCAATGAACCCTGCACTCTGACACTCTTGTTTTCAATTCATAATTCACTACCACAACTACCAGCACCAAGAGCAAATGTGAATGGATCTGTGAGTAAACTGGCAACATCAAATCAAAACAATAGTAGTGAGGGACTCCAACTTCAGTGCCTGTGTATTTTTTTTAATGTAGAAATACCCTTTCTGAGAGCACTCTCAAATTATCTAAAGGATCTTGCCATCTTTCCTATTAATGATATTATACTTTAACACAAAATTCATCCCATTTCAAGAAATTACGCATATTCACATCGTTAATTGAAAAGGAATGTCTTGTTGGTCGAACTTAAATAAAATGTATTCCTGTACACTTTCTAAACCAGCTGCCAATAATGTTATGACATTTGAGAAAAACGAGAAAAATGAAAAGAAAAGCATTTCTGAAAAGGAACATTGCTGTTGTACATGGTGTGGTTTTGATTTTTAGACCAGTGGTTAAAAAATATTGTTTTCTCAGATTATTTGTGCATTTGTCAGCATCACTACTTAAGAATCGGATATAAACCAGAGTAACAGATGAAGTTCAACAGTGAACTGAAGATCAAAACAGACGGCTGTAAATGCAGATGGTTATACGACTTCTGAATTCACAACTATATTGAACAGACAAGCTCTACAGTGAATTGAACATCAAATCAGATGGCTGTATATGCAAATGATTATACAACTTCTGAATTCAAAATTTGAATATGTAAAATCTCTTCTTTAGTTCAGCTGGTTTTGTACTTGGCACTTAATAATTTCTCGATTAATTAGAAAAATATTGCTCGTTGTAAAAGTTGCCTTCGAGTATGTCGATGATTAAAAGTTGTATATTATGATCTCAAAGTGACACAGATCATGCCTCTGTGTTGCCTTTCTACATTTTTAGCACTCAAAAGTGTCGCTCTTAATAAGCCTCTGTGGATTTTCTAAAGTTTTATTTTTTACTCTTAGTGTGACCGAAACGAAGGCTGATAGTGATACATAAAAGACTCCCTTGGTAGAGAACATTCATTGGCAGACCGCAGTAGGTCATCACAGTTACATGTTAACATTTAACACAAAGCACACAGGTCGCTTGAAACGGCGTGTTACAAGCATCTTTGAAAGGCCATATTGCTAACTGTAGGAATACAGTGTCTGCTTGTGAAAAATTGGTGATTTGCAATTATTTTTTTTATAGGACATGGAAAAATCACTGAAAAGACGTTGAAGTTTGGACCAGTCGGCTTGTACAAAGTCTTGTTATGGAAGGTGTTTCTCTGTCAAGAGAGAGAAGTCTGGGAAGAAGAAAAATATTGAGATGCGAAGGATATATTTGAGTAGAACAAGTTACTGAATCATCCAAACGTGAGGGGGGGGAAAAAAAAACAGAAAAAAAACATTTTCATTCAGACAGATACAAAGCCAAGAAAATATTTTACAAACAAACAATTGTAATAATTCACTCAGGAAAAAAGTAAGAAAAGGTTTCTAATTAGGAGGGGACAAAATGCAACATGAACCTGGAAATGACATCGGTTGCTCTTCAAGAAGATTTAAAACACAGCAGGTCCACAGGCTCAAGAAAACAGACCTTCATTCTTGACAATGCCATGTTCTCAAAATTGACACGTTCGATCCTGCCCAATATGGGTGTGGAAATAATTTTGAGTAAAAACAGTTGAAGAGGTGCAATAGGCTTGAACGTGTGATAGATCTCACCCATTCTCTCCCTCCAGGTCTAGGTGTGTGACATCTCTTTCCCTTTCTGTCTAGATCATAATATTGTTTCAAAGTCAGGACATGCACATTGTGTTGCATTATTTCAGTAACGTTTTCAGAAAATGGCCAGTTACACATCAGTAACCCCAGGCTTTGAACTGGGTCATGTGGCTTAACACTGCACACTGATATTTGGTGGAAAAAGGGGGACTGAAGCAAAGATGATCACTTTGCATGTACCAGCAGCTAAGTAGTTTTTGTCACCGCAGGCATAGTATCAGTGGGTAAGGTATGAACCTAAGCTAACATTGTCAGATGAATTTGCAGTTCTCAACAAATCTTAAGTGACTTGGCAGCACAGGGTATTTTCATAGCACAGGCGCCTGACATTTATTTTGGACTGCTGGCATTGTGACGGTGAAGGGAGGAGTCTGAATGTGCATGTCATGGGCAATCTAGAATGACCACGTGAGGAGGAGTCTGAATGTGCATGTCATGGGCAATCTAGAATGACCACGTGAATGTGCTGCTATTCACAACTTGAAGGGAAAGGTGGAATTCACTCGGCCAGCAAGACCAAAGAACATCATTTAGAAAACCTGCATAGCCGCCAGTGGAAAAAAAAAGCAACAGAAGCATTGCTAAGCTACACTGATTCTGTATCAGTAAGGTCTCAATATCAAGGTCTAAAAGCATACATGTTTACTGTGTGTTCATTCATTTCAAAACCATATAAGCAGGAAGGCAAAAGGAAAGGGGGGGGGGGGATGTATGTTGCCAATTCATTCATACTGGCAAGCCCATGACTGTCACTAGCATAGTTTTGAATGAAAACATGGAAAACCTCATTCTTAACAGTCGTACAGTGTTGAACCTGAATAGAACTCCAGCCCTCCACAGTGAACAACATAACCTGAGGGCAAATAACCAAGGATTCCAGGAATGCCATGCCCGGCTTCTTAGCTGGAAGGGTCCTATTATTTCCCTCCAAGGTGAACACTCGCTCAGTCTTGGTCTGTGACCAAGTATTCATTGCTATCAATTAAGTTCATAGGAGGTGATGCATCATACGTATATACGTTGGATCAGAAAGGCACTGCTGAACACCACCCAAGTCTCCCCAACCTAAATGCAAGTCTCTACTGGTGGATGACTGCGTATTGATCTGATACTGATAGCTTCCATGCAGGCCAACTGGGGCACTGTGGTAGAAGAGGCCTAGATGTGACCATGTAGACTGGAGTGGAAATGAGCGGTATGGGAGTAATCCTACCTTATGGGCCATCCTCATGAAAGAAAAATTGTATATGCAGATAAGCTAAGTACACAAACTGTTGCAAATATTTAAGAAAATTATTTAAGTGGTTTTATGTAGGACAACACAATCCTCTGCAATCAAAATTATAGAAACTTCTTGGACTGGTCAATTCAGACAACTCAAAATCATTCCTTAGGTACTGATCGTTACTATTCTGTTACATCGTTACTATTCTGTTACACTGGAATGCTTGGGCTGTATATACACAGTTTCCCACAGGCAACAAAATGTAGAGTTTTAGTATTGAAGAGGTTCGTTGAAAATGTTTACTAGTCAACAGAATCACAGTATTCGTTCACCTACAAGTGAAAATGTTTACTAGTCAACCTCTCTCAAGAATTCTTTCACCTACAAGTGAAAATGTTTTCTAGTCAACACAATCACAGTATTCATTCACCTACAAGTGAAAATGTTTACTAGTCAACCTCTCAAGAATTCTTTCACCTACAAGTGAAAATGTTTACTAGTCAACAGAATCACAGTATTCATTCACCTACAAGTGAAAATGTTTACAAGTCAACCTCTCTCAAGAATCACAGTATTCTTTCACCTACAAGTGAAAATGTTTACTTGTCAACCTCTCAAGAATCACAAAATTTGTTCACCTACAAGTGAAAATGCTAATACAAGTGAAAATGCTGTTTACTTGTCAACCTCTCCCAAGAATCGCATTTTCCTTCACCTACAAGATAAAATGTTCACTTGCCAACCTCTCCCAAGAGCCATGTTATTCCTTCACTACAAGATTAGTTAGTCTGTAAAAGTTCAGGTGAATTGGAGCCAATGTAGCAGCTGACTGATTCAACAGCGTTATTCACATGCACACATTACTACCTCTAACAAAGACAAAGGCCCTTGCTAACTGGCATGATGAACCATTTAACAACATCACATAATTAGAAAACTGAAGATTACTTGTGTAAGGAAAAATATTCATACTACTTTCTAACACATGATCCCTCCCCCTCGCCCCCCATCCCCCTTTTTTCTTTTTTTTTTTTCAATTGTAGTTCCCTTGTTTCTACTTGCCCTATGGTCAGCTGTGGACAGAAAATATGGTTCACTGAATTGCTTATCAAATCATGATCAGAAAACTGCAGATTACTTGTGTAAGGAAAAATATTCATACTACTTTCTAACACATGACCCCCCCCCCCCCCCCCCCCCCTTTCTTTTTTCAATTGTAGTTCCATTGTTTCAACAACTTGCCCTATGGTCAGCTGTAGACAGAAATTACGGTTCACTGAATTGCTTATCAAATCTGGTGAAAGCTTTTCCATATCCACATGGTGACAAACCACTTGCATACAAAGTCAAGGTTGGAACTGGATTTTTTCAGATTATTTGTTTTCCAGCCAAAACGAATGAGAGCATTGATGCTAACTTGCTTTCCATCTACTGAATACAGCTTAGAAATGATAGCAACCAGTGCCACAGTACTAGTGGCATTGATTAGCATTACAGACAAGCAGCCAAGAGGTGGTACGTTTGATTCCACATCAGAAGCATGAATTTTTTTTTTTGTTCTGAAAGGACACTATCCTGAACTGAGAGTGCTATGGACTCAAAGGGAAGACTTGGGAACAACATTTTCAAGTTTGATCCATTGTTCTAAGGATATTGCTAATTCTAATGCACCTTTAGTGCAGATGTCTGTATAATGTAATTTCTCGGACATGACATAGACTGGAAGATATTTTGAAAGGAAGTGT
Organism: Conus ventricosus; assembly: GCA_018398815.1. Classification (NCBI taxonomy): domain Eukaryota; kingdom Metazoa; phylum Mollusca; class Gastropoda; order Neogastropoda; family Conidae; genus Conus; species Conus ventricosus. The sequence goes on from CM031612.1 coordinate 79,383,424, forward strand.
ATGGTACAGCCCTGTTATTTTCTGATGTAGTCCAACCTGAAAAGGAAGATGTCCATAACACCATTGTTATCATTGCATCGACTGCTTAAATCATTCAAAGCAAAAGTCTTTAGTTCTGTGTGACTGCTTATCATTCAAAGCAAAAGCCTTTAGTTCTGTGTGACTGCTTAAATCATTCAAAGCAAAAATCTTTAGTTCTGTGGCCCTTCATATTCAGCTCTCGTGGTGACCTTGGTTTCAGTTTCCTCTCCCATGACCAGCCAATGGTGAGTTTGTCAGTCATTGGCATCTGCAGATTCATGGGACTGTTGGTGGCACCCTCTGGAGGAAAAAGCTCATGCATGATGGCTCCGTGACTTGTTCTATCTGTGGGGGAGAGGGGACTTTGTGGATGATGTCCTCTGTTCTGTTGATCAGAATTAACTGGCTCTCCTGAATGCCACCAAAGTGACCTGCAGTTGGCAGTGTCTCCTCTTGTGAGTGGCCTCATGATGATATTGATTGCCTTTTGTGGACTGCGGATGCTTGGGCTGCCACAGTGCAAGCCTGGGTCTGGTGTGTGAAGAAACTGGCCTGTACTGTGTTGGATCGGAATTAACAGGCTCAGCTGAACGCAACCAACATGACCTGCAATCAGCAGTGTCTCCTCTTGCAGGTTGCCCTGTGATAATTGCTTCAAGTTAGCCTACTGTGGATGCTGAGGCTGGGACAGTACAAACCTTGGTGTGGTGTGTGGAGAAGTTGGAATGAGGGGCTTGAGAACCACTGGGTGGAGGAGGGGAATGAAAAAGAAGACAGGAATGTTTGGTTCTGCATGTACACAGAAATGCACGCATATTTGTGTGTGGTGTCCACCTGCATGTAAGTGAGAGAACAAGCGCAAGAGTCATGGATTTGTTGACAGGCAAAATACATTCATGAAGACCACAAAAGCGCAGCTTTGACGAAAAGACTGGAACCATACCGAATGTTTCAATTTATAAACTGCCACCTGTAAAACAAGGACACCCCAACGCCCACCCACACAAACATTCCCCCAGAAATACAGGGTCAGATCAGTTTTTGCATCCTAGACTGAAATTATTGTGGAGAGAACTGGTGAATCTGCTGATTATATTTATGCCACGTGCCGCATAAACCTCAAAAGACCGCCCCAACAATTTTTGCCCTGCACAGCATGGTGACCGTTTTGAATCGTAAATGCAGATTTTACTTATGTATTAATTTTATATTTTGTGCATATGTCTCGGGAAATGGCAAAACTGAAAAACTGAGAGGGAGGGAGGTGGTATTTGTTACAGAAAGCAGATTTTAAGTACTTTAGTCAGTACAAAAATTTATATAGGTGAAAAGACCTTCCATGCACTGAGGTGTGCTTTGGATTGGCACTTTTGAAATGCATTTTATATATATTGATGTCCTCAATTTTGTAGAAAGCACCAGGGTGTGGATCTGTAATGTTTACACAGAATTGCCCAGAAATAATGGCAGTGCCAGGTTCATGATAGAATAAGAGCTTGCTTGTTTGTGTTTGTTTTTCCGTTTTGGTGTAGATTCAGGCTGTAATTGAGATGCAAAATAATGTGCATGCCTGGAAATATATGTGAGGGTTCTAGCTATATGAATGGACTTGAGGCTCATTATTGTGAGACACAGTCTGATGTGGTGCTGTCAGTTTTAGTTGTGAGGGGTTGAGTGAAAAAGGACTGCATCGAATTCAGGATGGTTGATGTTTGATATTGAATATTGGACTGTTGGAAGTGCTGATGGAAGTTGCCCTGTGGACTACTGAGTTTTGAGGAGGGGCCTTGTGTGGGGTGATTCTGATTGCGAAATGGTTTGTTGGAGAAATGAGATGATTTTGCCCATAGGCTTTAAAGTTGAAAGGAAACCTTTGGGCGTGCTAAGTAAATAACAGTAAACAATCTTGGCAGTTTATACAATTATGGCAGTTTTCTTGGCTGAATCCTGCGTTTAGGAAGGGGAGGGCTGTTGGTAGAGGTGGCTAAGTAAATAACAGTATACAATCATGGCAGTTTTCTTGGCTGAATCCTGCGTTTATGAAGGGGAGGGCTGTTGGTAGAGGTGGCTAAGTAAATAACAGTATACAATCATGGCAGTTTTCTTAGCTGAATCCTGCGTTAAGGTAGGGGAGGGATGGTGGTAGAGGTGGTTATTACCGTGGAGAAACTTGTGACCATGTGGCTAGAAAGCCATCTCACGGCAGCTGCATGTATATGAAGAGATGTGGCTAACAACATTCACAGAATCCAGGAAGATTGCATGGAAGTCTTGTCACCCAAACCCTCACGCCCTTCAGCATCACGTGCTAAAACACGCGACAGAGCCATCTGTAGTCGATCCAGTCAAGTCGTCCGAACACATTCTTTCTCGCTTACTTGCGAATCTGAATCTTCGTTGTCTGTTCTTTTTCTTCTTTTTTATTTTTTACTTCGATTGTGGCCACTTTGAATGCTGACAGATAAGATGCGGTGGTTCGCATACTGAGGGATCTTGTGAAACGAGGACATAATCTAACTGAGCACAAATCGATCTGCCGACTCGCCTTGACCTGATAAAAAGCGTACATGCATTAACAAAAAACAACAACAAAACACGCTTTTGGGGGAGCGACGTTGCTCACGTAGGCGGAGCTGACAGTCAAAGGGAGACAATCATCATTCATAACACATACCTCATCCGTATGGGTACTGTTGACCGTGACAGGAAGGGGGGGATATGGAACCATTTTCCACCGTCGGAGAACAAGACTGGCATGCCCCGGCTCGTGTGCACGTTAGAGGCAGTATAGCACCGGATTCGCTTAGACAAGAGACGGGACGGGACCACTGTAGATCTAGAGGCTTTACCCTTACTGTCGTAGCGAGTTGGACGCCCAATGGCAAAATTAAAGCCGTTTCTTAAGAGTTGGCCGGTACTCGCCCTCACACCCTTTCACCCTTCCTGCCCCCCCCTCCTGGCCACACGCCACAATTAGGATTTTGCGCTAAATCACTATAACCCATAAAGGCGTTTTGAAGCTAACTATAAGGTTTAGCCAGTTGTTGGTGTTTAATTCAGAAGTGATCAAAAAAGAAGAACCCCTCACCGATTATTCCCATTATTTGGGGGATTTTCACCGATTAAATCACAGTCTTCAAATACATTATTCCGACGTCACATTTCAGGTCTTTGCACTCATACGTGACCCTATCTTTGCGCCTGCTGGAAGCCACCAAACAGTCCCATTTCTTTTATTTCAATCTGTCATCTTTGAACCTCATGGCTTGTACCTTGATGGCAATATGAAAGAAAACGAGGAGAATCAACTTTCAGACGCGACGAAAATGTTCAAATCAATCCAACTGCGCCAGTCTATAAATACTCGACTCCCCCAGCAAGGCCATGGCGCATGAAGTTCTGGTGTGCAGCCACTCTTCTTCGTTGATTGATCCTAAATCGTAAAGGTTCAGCGTCTGTTGTCAGCTAGCTGTGCAAACGGTCGTAAACTAAGAAACAACTGGACGTGTGATACGAAGTAAACACAACATGTTCACATTAAATTGCTTTGGGTCTGCATAGGTGTCAACCCAGTTTTCCTCATTTTACAACTTCCCATATTGAAAAGTACTTTTTCCCATATTCCGAGCCCCAAAACCTTATACATTACGGAAAACGCAAAAACATCGACAAAAATTGTTGTAAATACAATGTAATACTCGGTTTCAGGCAGAACTTCTTGAAACGAATGGCAGTTAAAGACAGTTTATGAATAGCAATAACACTTGCCCATACAGCAGAACCTCTCTTCCATTCCAGCAGAATGCATCACTTGAGACTGTAGATCAAATCACACACCCTATGGTAAAACACTGACAATGATGCAGAATTAAAACTTTATAAACCCATTGTTTACACACTCTTTCACTTTACCAACATGAGACCATCAAGAATCAAAACAAAACTGAACAAGGCGGGAAACGTAATCCCTAAACAAGGAAGGGCAACTTGTGTTCACCAGTGTGAAACGAATGCATGCCCGTAACTTCACATTGATATGTTGGAAAGCCAACACACGCACACACTGACTGGCTGAAACCGCTTATGGTCAAATTGACCATTACACACACACACACGATTGCCAAAACACTGCAGTAACGTCGCAGATTCAGTCGCCTTGCCTCGCCTTGTAGGCTTTCAAACACGGACACAAGGCATACATGGGAAAGAACTCCCTAGCTGCACCACAACTTAAAAACTGCAACAACCACACCCACTTCCCAAAGGAATCCGTCGCATTAACCTTTCCCGTACTCCGTGGGTGTGAAATCACCCAGACACGCGTTTTTTTGCTCTGTAACTCTAGTAATTTTGAAGCCACTTCCACTTAATTTCATGACTTTGTCCCTAATGTACTACATATCAACTGAAAATTATTTTGTTTTATACATAAACAAAGAAATAATTAAACAATTAATGTCCCAGTACGTCGTGGGTGTGAGAACACCCATACTACCAAAGAATAAACCTTGCACGCCGTGGGTGTGGGGCCACCCATACTTACAAAGCTTGCGCGCCACACGCTATGGATGTGACGTCACGCGTGTTTGCTACAGAGAGATAAGAGTCGCGTTGGAAAGAAATTCCTTCCTGCCCACGATTTGGTGCCACCGAGTTCCGTCTGCTTTGTCTTTTGCGGGGCGCGTACTGCCAAGTGTGAGCAATGTACGTCATAATCAAAATGATGCAAAGTAACATTACGTATTTAAAAAAAAAAAAAAAAAACACATATGCCTTGGTATGTTGCACATTCTAGGAAACGTTATACTGACAGAGGATCAAGTATTTCTAATGTTTTACCAATACACGCACACACGCGCGGGCCCCGTGCGCGTGTATTATATAGCATAGCTCATATATATATATATATATATATATATATATATATATATATATGTCTTTCCATGCATGCACATACACACACACACACTTTCTCTCTCTCTCTCTGTTTCTCTTTCTCTCTCGCACAAACATGCAATAATGCTCACATGCACACACAGAGATAAACGCACATTCATGTGGCCGCCTGTGCACAGTTATTCACTGAGAAACAACAACGAACAACCGTTTGACGCAAGTAGCAAGACTCATCTCATAGAAGTCAAATTTGCATGACGTATGGCAAGGTCTTACTTCCTCGAAAAAAAAAACATGGGTTACTGTACACCCACGGCATACGGCGAGGGGTTAGTTCCTACACAAAAACCATGGGTTACTGTACACCCACGGCGTATGGCGAGGGGTTAGTTCCTACACAAAAACCATGGGTTACTGTACACGTACGGCGAGGGGTTAGCTCCTATACAAAAACCATGGGTTACTGTACACCCACGGCGTACGGCGAGGGGTTATTCCTTCTTAGAAAGCATGGGTTTCTGCACACCCGCGAAGTACAGCGCGCAAAATTTTAGGCGACGTACGGGAAAGGTTAAGACACTGTCTACGATGTGTGTGCGTGTGTCCTTAAAACGGCTAATAACGCTCCGCCCCAATCTCCGGGTCTCTATAAATCAGGATTTATACTGATTTTACATTAGAACAGTTTTTAGTAAACCTGGACCAAAGCAGGCTTAAAAAAAGAAACGCAAACACACACACCAAAAGAAGCAACAACAAAACCTTCCGGTTCAGCACATGCGCAAATTTCGAAGAAGTACTGCAGGCATACTCGCTTGATCATACCATGCTTGGAGCAGAAAGTTTCGTGGGGAAAAACGCACGCCGAAATGGGGACGTTTCTTGATGGACTGCTCATTGTCGCCACCATTGCCTAACCTTCTCGTTCTTTTTCTTTTTCTGTCGACTGATTTGTTCATGACGCATAGGCCTAAGCTGACAACGAAGCCCAATGGCGGATCTTTAAATCATGCCAAGCGTTCAGTGTGTATGGTGGGGTTTACATCATTGATTAAGTTTCTGAAGACAACTAGAGCTGTTAACAGACCAGAACTGACATTCGAGTCAAACCGTACAGTTAACGCAACCAAGTGTATCGTAATTTCTGTGCGTTCCGGTTGCTTTGGCATTTTCTAACCGTAGTCGGACTTGCGGCGCCGAGCTTGTTACACAAGTCACCATTGCCGATAGACTAATTTGTGTGTAGATTACTTGGGCAAACGACACAAGGAAAGGTTTTTTTTTTTTTTTAGTTCTCTCTCTCTAAGAAGCGCATTTGTAATCTAGCCTTTGCACCTGTGCTACTTCACGGTATTTGAAGGGGATTAATCGTTACTGTTTATTAGGATTAACTTTAGCATCTTACTTGAGCCTTCTCGCCTTGCCTCACTGTACGTGCTACACACCAGCATCTCCCTAAACGTGCTGAATATCTGCATCTCTCTCTTTGCTCCCCCCCCCCCCCCTCCCCCCAACTCCCTTTCAAACTTTAATTACGGAGGTAACTGTCTTTTTTGTGTTCACTTTGGTGTTCTCAATTCAGGCGCTCTGGTTTACAGAGGTATTTGAATGACTTCTAACGGAAGCATGCGAATTTGCAATGATGCCGCAGAAAACTTGATATGGGTATAGGTAGGGTGGAGCCCCTTTGTGGTATTGGTATAGGTAGGGTGGAGCCCCTTTCCCCCCCCCCCCCCCCCCTTCCCTTTTGGGTCTGTATTTCAAAGGTGAATTAGCAGCACAAAAGCAGAATCTGAAATCGGTTGGGAAGGGCTGGATGAGTGTGATAAGACACGTGTGTGTGTGTGTGATCGAGATACTCCCCTTCCTTCTCTCCCTAACTTTTCTTACTTACATATAACGCTTAGAAACTTCTGCGGGTCATGGTACATACTAACTGGGGTGCCGACATAAAAACTTTGCTGCACCTCCACAAAGCCTTAGTCCGTTCTAAACTGGACCATGGCTGTGTTGTGTAGGGCTCTTCGAGACCTTATCTGAAACTCTTGGGTCCCATTCATCAGCAAGGGCATTCTGCACCACCCCTGTGCACAGCCTAGCAGAGCCAGGTGAACCCTCATTACCCAACCGCAGGCTGAAACTATCCTTAGATTACTATCTCAGATTGTTCTCAGAACCAGAAAAAAACGGAAAAGGGGCCAGTACTGTCTCTTGCGGGAGACTTGTCCTGTTGAAAAGGGGCCAGTACTGTCTCTTTGGGAAGACTTGCCCTGTTAAAAAGGGGCCAGTACTATCTCTTGCGGGAGACATGCCCTGTTCAAGGGGCCTGTGTAATCTATTTGGGGAACTTGCCCAGGTGAAAAGGGGCCAGTGCTGTCTCTTGGGGAGACTTAACCTATTGAAGGGGCTAGTACTATCTCTTGGGGAGACTTGCCCTGTTGAAAAGGGGCCAGTACTGTCTCTTGGGTGAGACTTGCCTGGTTGGAAAGGGGCCAGTACTGTCTCTAGGGGGAGACTTGCCCTGTTGGAAAGGGGCTAGTACTGTCTCTAGGGGGAAACTTGCCCTGTTGGAAAGGGGCCAGTACTGTCTCTAGGTGGAGACTTGCCTGGTTGGAAAGGGGCCAGTACTGTCTCTAGGGGGAGACTTGCCCTGTTGGAAAGGGGCCAGTACTGTCTCTTGGAGGAGACTTGCCCTGTTGAAAAGGGGCCAGTATTGTATGTTGGGGGAGACTTGCCCTGTTGAAAAGGGGCCAGTACTGTATGTTGGGGAAGATTTTTTTCTTGTTGAAAAGGGGCCAGTACTGTCTCTTGGAGGAGACTTGCCCTGTTGAAAAGGGGCCAGTACTGTATGTTGGGGAAGATTTTTTTTCTTGTTGAAAGGAGCCAGTACTGTCGCTTGGGGGAGACTTGCCCAGTGAAAAGGGGCCAGTAGTATATCTTGGGGGAGACTTGCCCTGTTGAAAAGGAGCCAGTAGTGAGTACTGTCTCTTGGGGGGGACTTGCCGGTGAAAAGGGGCCAATACTGTCTCTTGGGGGAGACTTGCCCTGTTGAAAAGGAGCCAGTAGTGAGTACTGTTTCTTGGGGGAGACTTGCCCTGTTGAAAAGGGGCCAATACTGTCTCTTGGGGGAGACTTGCCCTGTTGAAAAGGAGCCAGTAGTGAGTACTGTTTCTTGGGGGAGACTTGCCCTGTTGGAAAGGGGCCAGTATTGTCTCTAGGGGGAGACTTGCCCTGTTGGAAAGGGGCCAGTATTGTCTCTAGGGGGAGACTTGCCTGTTGAAAAGGGGCCAGTACTGTCTTTGGGAAGACTTGCCCTGTTGAAAAGGGGCCAGTATTGTCTCTAGGGGGAGACTTGCCTGTTGAAAAGGGGCCAGTATTGTCTCTAGGGGGAGACTTGCCTGTTGAAAAGGGGCCAGTACTGTCTCTTAGGTGAGATTTGCCCTGTTGAAAAGCGGTCAGTATTGTTTTGGGGGGAGACTTGCCCTGTTGAAAATGGGCCAGTACTGTCTCTTGGGGGAGACTTGCCCTGTTGAAAATGGGCCAGTACTGTCTTTTGGGGGAGACTTGCACTGTTGAAAAGGGGCCAGTACTGTCTTTTGGGGGAGACTTGCCCTGTTGGAAAGGGGCCAGTAAAGGTGAACTGTTGTGGAGCATAGGCCTGCTGTAATCGGGTCTGGAGAGGCTTCAGGTGCTGGCCGTGACCTCGCCTTTGTCTCTCGGAGTATATTGTGCAACATGGGCAGGTGGGCTGCTCTTCAGAATGTCTTTTCTCGGGAACGCTTTTCGAAGTTGATTAAGCTAATTGAGTAACACTGATGCACTCAAACTAAATTTTATCCATCCCCATGAAGCGGTTCCGGGGTTGAAAAGGCAAAAGGGTGGGGGGCGGGGAGGGGAAGGACCCTTGACCTCGAAGACTGGATTCGGATGGACCGACAGATGAACGGTCTCGCTCTTCATCTACCCCCCTCCCCCCACCCGTCTTTCTCTTCACCCACAGTTGTAGTAGGAAGTGACGAGCAGGTTCCCATGAGGCTTCTATTCAGTTTTTCCAGAATCGATCAGTGATTCGGTCAAAATCGACACATGAATGATTTGTAGCCTATACAGATTGAAAGCCGTTTTAGTGGGGTTTACAGAAGGGAGCCAACAACGGGTAAAGATGATTTATGGATCGATGTAGAACTGAATGCGCGTGTTCTTTTGCGACTTAACTTTGTCAGTCTTGAACTTTTCGAATGTGAAATCTCCAAATTTATGTAGGCTAATTGGCATTCATTACTTTAAAAAGCAAACAACTAGTTCTTGCGCCTTCGAGCCGACAGCACAAGGCACCAGCTTTGAGCCGGACTGCTTTAATTGACCATGCAATTAGATCTGGCATCGTATCGCAAACACTACACTAGCTTTCTGGCATACAAGACATGTTTTTTTTCGAACTTCGTTCTGAATTTCCATCCTTTCACAGAACATTTACTGATGATTCCAAATCCAACAAGGGTATTGTTTCTGTTGGTTATTGCTCCACACTTCCCTCTCGGAAAGGCACTTGCCCAGACAGCTTCATCTGCACGGCTGAACTCACAGAGCTGGTCCTGCCTCATCATGTAATGTCTAAATCAAAACATATAGACTTATCGTTCTCTCGGGCCCTCTTTCCGCTTTAAGGGACCATTGCTGGCCGTTACCTTCAGCACCCGCAACTTCTTTAATTTGACTTTTTTTTTTTTTTTAACTGTAGGCATACATCTCTCTGAAATCCGATGGTTAGATTTTGCTTGGGTTCCCGCTCATGTCGGCATTCGAGGCAAAGGTGGTGAATCAGCTTGCCAAGAATGCTGAACATGGATCCGTGAAGCTGCTCCATCAGACAAAGGGAGTGGCTGCATATGTGAGCTGAGTAATCCTCAGATCAATGTAGTCCATCGTTTTTTCTTCGGAGATTTGTATCGTTGTTCCACAAATATGAGAAACGACCGAAAACAGCTTGGCTAACATCACATGTTTCAACTCGCCTCTGTCTCAGTCTGCTCACCGGGATAAGAACAGTCTCGCCTCATAACGGGCAAACCGTCGCATGCTGAAAGTTTTGCTCCGCATAGGCCCTAGAGGGCGTTGGGCCTACAGGTCAGTCGGATGGCTCGGTTGAGGACGAGTCCCAACATTGGCATATCCTTTCCTTGTGCCACTTTTTCGCTGAGTAGGCTATAGGCCCTACAGATCAGGCCTAGGAGTAAATGAACCACGTGGAAAAAAAAAAAGAAGAAAAAAAAGATTAATGTTCGCATGCATTGAAATCGCTGAAATCGGGGCTAGTTAGCCGCCATGCATTTGGAAGTGTCGTCATGCTACATGTGAAAAGAGTGTTACAAAGCTGCATTCACTATGATTCATGCGGTGAAGATGTGGAGTGCATCCGCTTGCTGCCCGTTATTGGCGAACACTGAACAGGGCAGTGGCCGAGTGTCAAGTCGTTTTTGACAGAGAAATCGTCAGAGTTTTAAGGACGTGTTAATAGGACGTTAAGTTCTCCTGACTGCGCCTACCACCAGAACGACAAGACGATGTTCAGATGGGTAGCGACAACGGCAGTCATTTTGTGTTCGGCGCCGGCATGGTGATTCCAACAGAGAGCATTCGGTTGACCGCGATCTCGGTGCTCTGAACAACTTGAGCTCTGGCCACCCAAAATGTCAGTTTCATGGTCACCTGGACTGCACACAATATCAGCATGACTCTCTCTCTCTCTCTCTCTCTCTCTCTCTCTCTTAGCCTGCGCACGCGCACGTTCATGCACAGGCCTACATCGCGCGTGCACAAACGAGCGAACAACAGAGTAACTGGGGTTATTTAATTTTTTTTAATATTGCTTTTTCGTTGGCTATAGAGGCACCATGTAACCTGAAACCTCAATGAGAACTTGAGTACACGAAACCTGCATGGAAGCAGCTACTACCTGACAGACACCATGAGCGGGGAATGGCAGTCAGTGTGTGTGTGTGTGCGCGCGCGCGCGCGCGGACCAGGCAAACTTAAGAGTGTGTGGGTAAGACCTGAGAGTGAAGAGAGAAACGAATTCGTGGAAAGTGTAACCCAAGTCCGCCAGGTAAGCTCAGTGCAAACTAAATGTGCACAACACCGGTCTGCCCATCTCGCGTGGCCAGCAACAGTCCAGAGCTCTGTGCGCACGTAGGCCTAAGTGGGTCACGGGAATCGGTGACAAAGTAGGCGCAGCAGCTGTCAACGATCTCGCACAAAAAGCTAGCAGTTAACAGTGCACAACGGGCCATGACACAGCTAATCAGAGAAGATCGCAGTACTGCTTTGAGACGAGTTCGACCTGGTAGTATTCTGGTCCAACATGCGCAGCGCATATGGCCCATAAGCAGTGACCGTAATTGTTTCGTTGCAGAGTCAGTGTGGGCGGGTCCCCTATTCTGAGAGGATGCCTGGTCAATGAATGCCCCCTTTAACATGCAGACGCTTAATTAAGACTAGAGCAATACGAACAATCCGACGAACGAGTGCTTTACGTTGAAAAGTTTAAGCAGTGTGGAGAAGTAAACTTACAGCTGTCCATAGATCCATTTAGACCTTTTGTGTTTGATTTAAATGATACACATATAGTTTAATACGGCCGTTTGGTAATTTAAACATTAAAAGTATGAGAGAGGGGGAGGGCGTAAACTTCATCGTTGAATGGGGGGAAATAATAAACAAAACAAAAACAACAAAAAAGACAGTTTTACCTTTGCCTTAGCGGTTAAAAAAAAAGGACAATATCGAAAGTGCATGAACTATAGAAACAACTTGAACTCTGTAAGTGCTGAATGACATGAGAAGTCAATATGTAATTAATGCACAAAGGTGTGGTCCCAAACCATAAATACAGATTGGGGGGGGGGAGTGGAAAGGGAATGATAGATCAGTCCAGGGTTTACTCCCTTTACTCTTCCCCACTTGGCCGTCTCTCTGTTTTCTTTTTTTGTTTTTCTTTTCTATATTTTTATTTTGCCCCCTCCCCCTCTGTATGTGTGTGTGGAACACTGGGAGCTTTGGCGCCTTAGTCTCTTATTTTTGTCTACACCACACTTCCCCCCCCCCCCCCCTTTCATCTTGATTAGCATTAAGAATGTTATATGTTCTTCAGTGAGAAAAAAGTGGATCCCTGCATCCCCATTCTCTTGTTTGCCCTTATGGTGTGTGTGTGTGTGTAGTTAAGAATTTTGAGATATTGAATGAGCAGAATATCTGCTTTTTTTTCCCCACAAAGCTATTGATCATCGTCATCATCAGTCCATAGTCTAGCCGGCTGTAGGCATGTTGCAGATTACCTGACAACCAGTCGTCTCCATTTTTCCCAATCCTCCTGTCACCTTCAGAGCATCACTCTTGTCTCCAAGTTCATCCCTTCAGGGAAAGTGTCTTCCTGTTTCTTTTCTTCTCTGTCTGCCTCGCCTTCTCTGTCCTTGCACTGGGCCTGGTGATCATGAAACACTGGAATTCTCTGTATTGTGGCCATGAGGTCTTCAGAAGGCCGATTGGCCTGCCTTATTCTCTCACTTTGTTGTGGAGATGCCAAGGAGCCTCAAGTTACCTGATAATATATAAAGAAGATAAAGAGGAATGTACGAAGAAGCAGAAAATGTATAGTCATAATGTACAGTGGAAATAATGACAAGGACAATGCAGATATACCCATTCTCTCCAGTATGTGGTAGCCTGGAAGGTTAAGATGGTCATTTTGTGTCCTGTCTTTGACTTGAAAGACTTCTCAGACTTGGTTGAAATTGAGAGAATCTGGTCAAGTGAAGTTATGTGTTTATTCAGCATGTGCGTTAGCAAGTACACTAGATTATGGGCACTGACACAAGTATGAAGATTCACACTTGTTGAAAGTGCACTTTGGGTTTACAGTGAAAAAAACAGGCACTATCAGATCGAATTACATAAAAATCACTCACAACTTCTCTTCACAATGATCCAGCATACTGTGATTATGCCTTAAATGTTGAAGTGAAGATGCAGAAAGAACAAATGAAGAGCTAATGATAACAAAGAGGGGCCAGGAATCAAGTAGTTGGAGTGTTTGCCTGCACAGCTGACAAGTTGTGAAAACAAACTTCTCATCAGGTCAGAATTCATTTGGCTTGAAAACCACCCGTGAGTATCACCCAGCGGAAAATGGGTACCTGATTTGGTTCAGGAAAGGTTTAGCGTGGTGAAAAAAAAAAAGAAAAGGGATGGGCTTTGTTTTCTGTCACAGCATGCCACAGACATTTTGGCCATCTGGCTAGGGGACTTTATCTTTTTGACCTTATCTAGTGCTACCAAATATTTGTAATCAATCCTTCAGTCTAGCAAGACAGGGCAGATGGAAAAAAGGAGTGAACTGTAGCAGAAGGTGATGATAAGGAAACTGATCAGCACATTTGTTCATGGATAAATAACCGAGAACACCAGTTTCCTTAGAGCAGCCTGTTTGTTCCACTTTCAGTTCAGCAGTCTCAGAGACAGAACACCCTTATGGGCTTTTCAGCATTCTCATCCAGAAGGAAACCATTTCTAGCCTGGTCTCAACAACATGTTAATCGTCCAGTTCAGGCATTCTTAACTTTCTTCACATTCTAAAAATTCTTCACATTCTAAACATTACACAATCAACTGATTGATGGTCTGTACCTTTCTTCCAGGGCAGTTTTTCACTGACTCTGTAGGGTGAAGATGTCGGTCATCATCCGCCTCCAGGGTCTGCCCTGGTCGGCCAGCGCCCTGGACATCCGCAACTTCTTCCGGGGCCTGATCATCCCACAGGGTGGCGTGCACATCATCGGCGGTGAGAAAGGAGATGCCTTCATCGCCTTCAGTTCGGACGAGGACGCCAGGCAGGGCATGATGAGGAACATGGCCTGCCTGAACGGGGTC
>CM031612.1:79402265-79442284 GCA_018398815.1 Conus ventricosus
GGCATAATGAAAGGCCAGGTCCCGAAAGGAGAAGACCCTTTGGAGGAGAACCTGATGGTAGACCGTTCAACAGAGCCCCAGGAGGACCCTCAGCAGACAGAGACAGCGTGGCATTTGATGGAAATGTCCTTAGAGACCCCTCTCAAAGAGGCCCGGATAAAAGACCACTCAAACGAGGCCCAGATGGAATGCCCAAGGAAGAGGGGTTACTGGGGAGAGCCCCTGACAGGAGACCATTCCCAGGAGACTCAGAACAGCACACAGGTGGGGAACATGAAGGGAGATTTGACCTGGGCAGATCTGAACCAGGCAGACGTTTTGACAGACCAGGTGGCAGGTTTGATGGCCCGCCTGGAAACAGATTCCCACCCGGTGAAGACTTTGAACCCATGGACATTGAAGGAAATCCTGAAGGTCATGCTGGCCCAGTTATGAGAGGACCAGTAGAAAGGGGATTCCCAGGAGCCAGAGATTTTGATAACCAAGGTAGAGAAAGAGGTCGTGACAGGAGGAGTGAAGGATATAGAGGTGGTAGGGGACTGAACAGAGGAGATGATCGTGGACGTGGACGAGGTCGTCGTCCTTTTGGTCACGGTCACCCAGGAGGAGAATTTGATCATTATCCGGAGGATGGAGGGTATGAAGACGGGACAACAGAAGAAATGCACAGAAGTTCATTTTCACAGGGTGGAGACATGGAGAGAGGGCAGCCATTTGGTCGTGGAGAGGGTCGACGTGGTCGACCTTTCAGAGGTCATGGCAGACAGATGGAGACCGACACATGCCTATGGACAGGAGGCCCATGGACCGTGGCAGAGAACGATGTTGAAAGAGACAGATGCAGGGAATTACATCCAGACGAAAGTCGAGGTGCTGGAAAAGGTCTTCTTGGTGATGCTCCAGGTGGTCTTCTTCCTACTCCAAGCCTTACAAGGACCCCAGAGAATTCGCAGTCGATGCAGAACAAAACTGATGACGCTGAAAGAGACAGAGACAGGCGTGGCCACTACACCAGAGAGGACAGGGACTCCGGAAGAGATGAGCGTCCAGCAGGCGGTCAGACCACCGCCAACCCCCGTGACAGAAGTCCCAGTAGAGAGCATGGCCATCGTAGAAGTGACAGAGATCGAGACCGAAGTGAACACAGAGATCGTTCATCAAATAGAGACTCGAAGGACAGAGGACATAGAGGATCTGAGAAGCTGGACAAGAACAATCAAAAATCAGATCCACAAATGAAAGACGTGCCTGCTAGCAAGTACATTCATGCCAAAGGGGTTCCCTGTTGCTTACACGACCAAAGAAATCCAACGTTTTTTCTTTGGCTGTGACTTGCTCTTCACTGGCATAATAATTGTCAAAAATGCTCGTGGGCAAAGCTCCGGAGAAGTTTACTTGGAGTTTCCAACGGAGGATCAAGCTAAGAAAGCAATCACTAAGAATGGAGAGACTATTTTTGGGACTGCTGTAACCATGACCTTCTGTACTAAGCAAGATTTTGATGACAACACCAAGAGGTCTCTACCCAGCACAGAGAAAGACCAGACAGCTTCAAATTCTACTTCGCAACAAGATGAGAAAGGCACACACATCATCAAAATAAAAGGGCTGCCACCAAACATAAAGCGTGAGGATCTCATCAACTTTTTCTCCTCTGTTAAACTTGCCAGTGGCACAAAATCTGTCATCATAGAACACGATGACAAAAAACAGGCGACAGGCACTGCCTACCTAGTAGTTGCCTCACTGAAAGATTTTGAAACCGCCATTGGTTACAATGGCCACATTCTAGGTTCCACTGCCTTGCAGCTGTCTGCTGGAGACCAGAAAGAGATGGATGCTTGTGTTGCCAACAGGGAGATGTCAGCATTACGGTGGAAAAACCTAATATCCAGGCTGGAAAAACCTCCAGCTGGGCCAGGGGTTATGGGGGCTCGACCACCTCTCATGGGTTTGGCCCCCCAGGACGCACACCTCTTCTTAGCCAGAAACCTGTGAACATGCCCCATGACGCTCTACGAAATGGCCCAGTGCTTGATTCTAACAAGAATGTCCCAGAACCATTGCTTGCAGAAAGGCCGCCGAGGGAAAGGGGACCTTTGGAAAGGCCCCCAAGGAAAGGGGACCTTTGGAAAGGCCCCCAAGGGAAAGGGGACATTTGGAAGGGCCACCCAGAGATTGGGGACCAATGGAAGGGCCCCCCAGGGATTGGGGACTAATGGAAGGGCCCTTCAGGGATTGGGGACCTATGGAGAGGCCCCTCAGGGAATGGGGACTAGTGGAAAGGCGCCCCAGGGATTGGGGACCAATGGAAAGGCCCCCCAGGGATAGGGGACCAATGGAAAGGCCCTCCAGAGAGTGGGGAAGGGGACCGGGACCAGGTTTCTGCGTTCAAATCCAGGGTCTGCCTATGCTCGCGACTTACAATGAGATCCGTGACTTTTTCAGTGGACTGAAGATTGTTTCCCACCGTGGTGTGCAGATTGTGCATGATGCAAACGGCAAACCCACTGGAGAAGCATTTGTGGAATTTGAATCACAAGAGGACAAGGACAAAGCCCTGGAGAAGGACAAAAAATCACTGGGCAGTCAAATCGTCGCCGTGAAATCTGTGGCCAAACCTGACATGATCGACCGATTGCGTAAAGCTCGTCTGTCCAGTGTGGCTTCTGCTCAAGGTGGTCCAGCCAGCCCACATCCCTTTGGTCCCAGAAGGCCTGACGGCCCTGTCCCCTTCATGACCATCCCCCCTCACTTGCTGAACCCCAGGTGGTTCTACATCAGCTGCCAGAACTTTCCTCCAGGAATTACGGTTCCTGAGATCATTGATTTCTTCCAGGACTACAGCCCCATCCCCGAGTCTGTCCGGCAGCTGTACTCGGATGACGGCATGTCCACAGGCAACGCTGTGGTGGCCTTCTTCAACAGGGATGATGCAGAGATGGCGCTGCAGGATTTGAATGGGATGCTGGTCGGACAGAGCATGCTGGTTCTTCAGCCAATCAAGTCAAGCGGTGAGTACAGGAGCGAATCTGTTTTGCAGCTCAGTAACAAACGGTTTGAATGAAGGGTTGACAGACTTGTCATTTGACAGTGATCTTTGCTTGAGTGAGCAAGTGTGTGTGTGTGTGTGTGTGTGTGCATGCATGCGTGTGAAACCCTGCGTGTGTGTGTGTGTGCGTGTGAGACCCTGCATGTGTATGTGTGTGTGTGTGTGTGTGTGTGTGTGTGTGTGTGCACATGCGTGTGTGTGTTTACCCCATTTTTTTCATCACGTTTTCTTTCTTTTTTTCTCTCACTGATTTGGGCAGATCTTTATTATTAGAAATATTTTTTCAAATCAGCTAGTACTTCTAAATGTTTGATTTATAAAAAAAAAAAAAAAATAAAAAACATGCAAAGAAAAAGTGTTTCACAAAGACATATACTGAGATGTAAATATGAAAAAGAAATCTAAAAATTGAAAAAAAAAACCCTTTCCAAAATGATGTTGGAGACCACATTTTTTGCTCACATGAAGGGTTTTAAGTTTAAAATCACATTAACATTTGGTCTGTTTCTGTCAGTAACCTGGTTAAAAAGACCTGTACAAATGTTTGAACATCAGATCGACCTATTTGTGTGCGACTGTGTCTGTGTATATTTGCGTGCATGTGCGTGTGTGCATGCGTGTGTGAATGCATGCATGCTCTCTGGTGTACAAGTCATGTTGAATTTTTTTTTTGTCGAACTTTGTTCTAAATTTCCATCTTTTCAAAGGATGTTCATTCGCTGATGGTTCCAAATTATCAGAAGGACCTGTTTCTGCTCTTTATTGCTCAGCCACTCCCTCTGTAAAAAACATGTTTGCAATAGTCTATCAGCATTTTATCTTTACGTTTACACTGCAATGGCTGGCAGTAAGTATGAAAATCAATGTGTATCTAATCCCAACAGGTAACAGTGCTAACACAGCACATTGTGATTCTAACTGAAATATAATATGTGATATGTTTTTGGTACAAATTTATGTAGTAGATCGTACTTTCAGCTCAAACAAAACGTTTTGGAGGGGTTTAATGTTGTTTGTATCAGAGCAGTATATCTCTGGAAAACTGACACGATTCAGTTTTATTAAACCAACTGGGGAAAAAATTCTGCCTCTTAAAAAAAAAAAAGAAAAGAAAAAAAGAAAAAAGAAGAAAAATTCAGTGTTTCTCCACATGCACAGTGATTAGGACATCAACTTGCTTTTGCCACCGTCAGACTATAATCATTACTTTATTCATTTCGTTTCGAACCATAATTTAAAACACAGAATGATGATGCTGAATGCGTAATTGGGTATGACTGGCCCGTGCTGTATTCTGCTCCATTTCTCACGTTTAACATCGGTGTTTGCTTAACAGGTGGATTACTAGTGACAGACACACAAAAGAACTTCGATCAGGAAGAAATGACAATGTCTGTGTTTTCAGCTTTCAATACAACTTCAGCAGCAGCACTCTTGACGTTGACAGTGTGTACAGTATGTTTGTGTGTGTGTGTATCTACTACTGTGTGTGTAATTTCAGGAGTCCCAGACTTCAACAAGAGAGTCAGAGTGGGAATAATAAATATTTGTTCAAGAAAAGAGAAAAAAAAGAGAAAAGCATGATATTCAATTGCCGAAATCTTGTCTTTGAATGTTGCAGGTTGACCAGCAACTGAACTGCAAGATTGCTGACAGTGCCGTTTCCACCCCGAGGCTTTCCCTCCTTCATGCAAGCCACGGTTGGAAATGTGCTGTTCTGGAACTCCGCACAATTTCTGAGTGTGGAACTTTCACTCCTTGAATTATGTATGGCAGCACATGGCAGACTCATGAAAGCAGGCATGAAGTGTGTCACTGTCAGCTTCCATTGTGATGTGTTCTTTCTGACCGGTCATTGGAACTAGTGTGGCCATTTTGTGGCTTGGCCAGGACAAGCAGTGTTAGTAGTGTACAGCAATGGTGTTTGTTGGTAGGGTGACTTTTTCTGCCTGACTGTTTGTATTGGGCAGATGTGTGCCTGGGTGTGGTTGGTTATATAAGGCAGAGCCTAAAGCTACAAGCACACACACACACACACACACACACACACACACACACATACATACACACACACACACAATCACAAACACACACACACACACACACACACACACAGAGTCTGTCAGTCACACATGTGTATTGTTGCGTCAGCCAACAATTTTCATGTTACGGTCAGTTCAGTGGTATGTGTGCGCATAGCCGGTCTGCTGAACTGTGTGGAGGAGGACTGAAATCTGAGATGAAGCGAAAGACGAGGAACCGGCAGCTCACCATATCACCTCCAGTTGGAAGATTCTGTTACCCCAGTCGCTCCAACCCTTCGGTCAGTTGTGGGATGTGTTTAAGACATTGTCACATTGATGATATGAACTATCCGGCACCATTGTAGAAGGATGCATTGACTTTCATCCTGACATTGTTATGAACTATCCGGCACCATTGTAGAAGGATGCATTGACTTTCATCCTGACATGGTTATGCCTGGCAGGGCTACAGCCTCTCAGAAGGATTTGTCGGCACAATGGATGTCATGATGTCAAATCGTAATCCTGTTGAATGTGTATTCTTAGTTATATCTGGGAGTGAATCTAACAAATATTTAAATTCCTTGCCTGTCGATGTAAGTTCTGTGCATTGTCTGGCCTGTGGTGTGAACTTTGTTGCTTACAGAAACGTTTATTTCCTTTTTTTAAATGGTGTATTATCTGTAGGTGTTATGATATCTTTATGTCTGTGCTGGTTGCATGGATGAAACCACACATCCAGAAATGCCGGAAACCGGAATTCGACCTGGCTGCTTGTCAAGGGATTCTAAAATCAGGAAATGTCCGAGTCAATTTTTTCCCCAAATGTTTTGGTAAAACTGCATCCGGATTACTCCGTCTGATCCAGGTTTTTCTTTTCCAAACTGATCATTCCTTCGTCATTATGCTGAGGGAATCTGCAAATGATGTTTCGCCCAGTAGTCACGATTCTGATTGCTGAGCCTCATGAAAACACGTCTGCAATCGATGCCGGTGTTCAGAACAAGTTTCGTTTATACTTATTACTTTCAAACCTGATTCATCAGCATACTTTGGCGTAGACTCGTGCTCTCTTCCCATTTTAAAAAAACAATTTTTTTTATGTTTCTGGGCATGTTGTAAAAAAATTGACACAGCTTGATACCATTTTATGTGCAGAAGTTAGCAAGAGTTGTTGCTCTTTGGTCAAATTTCCCTTCCTATGGTTAAAATCCACAAGTGTAATTACCACTCAAAAATCTCCTCTCGTGAATTTTTTTTCCGGATTTTTTTTCTTCTAGGTTTGTCGCATTTGTCATATTTTCACCAATTAAGAGAACAAAGTTCAACGACATTATATGGATAGACAGGTCTGTTATTATATGCTCGAAAGATAAGATAAGATAATGTTGCTTATAGCCCAGCCGACCGCAAAGGGCCACATCAGGGCTGTCACCACGTTAAAATCAACTCACCAGTATATGCTCGCAAAAAAAAAAAAAAAAAAAAGGAAACAAAAACAAAAAAAGAAAGAAAGAAAACAAAAGAACAGAAATAACACTATCCTTACTAAAATTACAAATACAAGTGCATTCATTGTGCTTTTATCTTGTTAGTTAGTGTGAGCTGAAATATGCTCGCAAAAAAAAAAGGAAACAAAAACACAAAAAAGAAAGAAAGAAAGAAAACAAAAGAACAGAAATAACACTATCCTTATTAAAATTACAAATACAAGTGCATTCATTGTGCTTTTATCTTGTTAGTTAGCGTGAGCTGAAACTTGTGAAAGGCCATTTCAAATTGGCAGTTTGTGATTCCTGGTTCTTTATTGTGTGACAAAGCAACAGTTGGTAAATTTCAGTGGGCATAAGGAACAAATATTGTTCAATCTATGTTTTTTAACATTCTTTTACCTGATGAATTTCATCTTGATTTATTTCATCAAAAAAGTCATGCCCACTGATCTTACAACTGGATGATAATCAGGAGATTGGTATTTCCTTTAGCATGTTGCCCCAGTGATTTTTAGGACCTGTTTCTTAAAAAGTAAACAAAAATCTAGACATTTCACATGACTATTTATTTTTACTTCCACTGGAAATTAACTTGTGCCCAGAATTTAATCATCTTGATTTTCCTGGTAAATTTATTGAACTTTGTTTTGACTTTTCAACAACTACATGTGTAGGATTCAGGCTTTAAATCCAAGTATCATTCTGTAAATCTATGAGCCAAGTCACATACCTCTTGCACCAAGAAGTGAGTAACCTCTACCCCACCCACATGCCACTTCCACCCCTTTCCCCTGAGATACAGGATTGCAGGCTCAACCTCCTGCTGGAAGAAACAAGACCACGCAAGTTTTCGATTAAAGTGAAAAAAAAAGTCTAGTTTTCCTTACAAGGGAGTTCTAACACCAGATGCCCTAATTCTGGTACCCCACAATGTATTTTTTGAGTTCAGACAGCAAGCAGACTTCGTAAGTTTCAGAAGTGGTCAACACAAAGTATAGTCAACAAAAATGATTGCTGCCTCCTCCTTCTTGAATGAAGTGAACTCTGCTGCATACAGGTCAGTAACGTTGATGTCAGTTTCAATGGTGGTCTTGTGGCCAACATGGGAAAAAGGAGGTGAGGTGTCTCCAGAAGCCCAGATATTACTTACCTAAGGTGGAGAAACCCTTCAGCTTCAGGGGGCCTGATCCCCCCAACAAAAACCTGCCTCTGGCAATGTGGTGATGTGGAGCCCTCTTTCATTAAATAATAGTTTCCCTGGCATGTGGAAGTTCGGAGCGAATACTTCCTCACTTCCGTCATTCTCTCTCGACCCTGGGTTGGTTTGGATGGTTGGTGGTGGATGTATGTTTTTTTGTTTTGTCATTCTTTACTGTTGTCTACTGGGGGTATTTGTGTGTGTGTTTCTCTTTTCTTTCTAGCTTTGCAGCCCCATCTGTGTTTGTTTTACATAGTCTTTCACATTTCTTTCCCTGGTTTGAGTGGTTACAAGGTACAGCATGCCATGTTATTGTGGTAATCTGACCACAAAGTAGAAAGATGGCACACATTTGTCATTGGAAATCAACTGCCCTTGGTGCAGTGTCTATTTATTCCCACAGTCTGTTTTTGTTTGTTTGTTTCTTTCTTTTGTTTTAACATATCTTTTGTCACATGAAAATCGAACATTATTGTAATTATCTATTTTTTTCCTGTTAAACAGAGGGTGGAAAAAAATTGAGCGAAACTGTTCTTGCTTTCATGTTTCAGAATGGACAGTCTTGTCTGTTGTAAGGCTGCCAGCAGTTCCGCTGACATGTAATTTATTACTGTACATTTGTAGATATTGTTTTGGTTTGGGGTTGGGGTTGTTTTTTTTTTTCTGTTTTTTTTTTTTTTTTTTTTTAATGGAATTCCCCACCCCCCACTTCTCCCACTTGCCCCGCCCAACCTCTTCCCCTGCTTGTTGACGGCCCCAGAAAATGCCCTATGTGGTGGTCAGGGCTGTAAGTAGAATAGAAGTAAACAAAAACTGATCAAAGTGTGCAGTGCCCCATAGCCGTGGAGCCAGCTCCCACAGCCTGCCCCCAAAGTGCTCTTCACTGAGCCAGGTCTGCTGCCTCCGCTGTTGAAGGTGTCGGGGACATGTGGGCTGTGGACTGATGCTTATCAGTCAGTGTCAGTGGGGTCGTTTGTGCCCTGTGTGATGTCTTCAGGTAGTACAGATGTGAACGGAGATAAAGAGTCATTAAAACACTGGCCAGAACAGACTTGGGTGTGTGGGGGGGGGGGGGGGGGGGTCTGTTAACATGGTGGAAGGTTTGTGGTCTTGATGGGTTTGTATGGAATATCAAAGGAGATTGATTTTGTTCGTGACTATGTTGTTCATTGAAAACAGGACCCATCAAGGACGTCACTACTTCTTCATGCTGACTGATAGTAAAAGTTATTTTCAACAGCTATTTTCGCTTAAAAGTGTTTTTAACTTTCTTTTATGCCTTTTGTTATCATGAGATTGTTCTCAGTGTGTAACTAATAATGTGCTGTTTAAAACTAAGATGGGAATGTTGAAAACAGTACTGAAAACACAAGTCATAAGAGACACTGTCTTATTAATAGCCGATGAAAAATAGTCTGGTAAAGGAAACAGAGAGCAGGTTTTCAAAACAAAGCTGCCCACTTGGGATATCACCATTGTCAAAAGACATGATGATGGAAATGTCCATTGAAGTTGTGTCAGGAGAGCCACAGAAAGACTACAGCTTCCCATGGTGTCGCCATCACCTTGGTCTGCTCCGCCAGCCACTGTCGACTTCCCAAGATTCTCTGCCATAATGTTTGTCATTCAGTTAACCTTTACCGGATGACGTTTTTGACTACACAGACCCGATCGTGCAGGTCGCCCAAGACCCACACATTGTGTAGAGGCTTTTCCTATTGCTTGTCCCTATTCAGATTGTGTGGGTCTTCTAAGACCCACACCTGATAAAGGGTGGTCCAGCAACTTATTCCTCACCCAATGGCGTGGGTCATGTGCGACCCATTAAAATATATAGGTCCTGGGGAACCGTGACTAATTACGCTGATAATTGATTGTGCCCATACATGAAATTTCAGTGACTAACGACTATTCAGATCGTTGAGGAACTTCTAAGATATCCGTTCATAAGATGATTATGATGTTTTTATTGAGTCACTGGGTCAATGGAAGACCCAGGAAGCACGGTAAAGGTTAATGTGTTTTGCTTTCATTGGCCAGCAATGCATTGCAAACTACCCTCCCCCCCTCCACCCCCCCCCCCCACCCCCCCCCCACCCCCCCCCCCCCCCCCCCCCCACCCCCCCCCCCCTATCACCTCTTTTCAATCCTTTCACGTTTTTCACTTCCATGTGATGTTCCATTTAGGAACAAAAATTTTAATTAAGCAGTGAAAACCAGTGTGTTTCACACTCATTTTCTTTTATGCTGCCCAAATTTGATTAGTCTGACTTATGTTTTTAATGTGTTGCCATCTGCAATGGAGAATTGATGATAATTTGATGTCATTTGATATGAGTGAAAAGGAGAATGAAGATTTTTGTATGTGTGTTGTGCTCCTTTGGCTCCTGGATTGGCTGAGGACTTGTGTGCACTCTGCACTTCGCTAGAAAGGGTTAAAGAGCTTCAGTTTCAAGTGTTTTTTTGTTGTCTTGCAGATAAGTTGTTGCTTTGTGAATTAAGCACGTCCCATACTGCACACTTTTATTTGGTTTTAGTGTTTTGTTTTGTGCCTGAAGAGAATAGAAACTGTGCGTGTTAGTGCAAGCGTACGCGTGCATGCATGTTAACATGAGCGCTCTTGTGTGTGTGTGTGTGTGTGTGTGTGTGTGTGTGTGTGTTCATGCATTTCTACATGTAAACTGCATGCACATACATAAATGTGTGTGTGTATGGATGCATGATGTTAAAATGACAGCAGTATCCCCGGCCCCTTCCCCCATTTATCAGTATCACAAGAAGAACTGTGCTTGTGTTTGGTTTGTACCCGTACAGCCACGAAGACCAAAAGAATGTGAATTCATACGTCATTTGTATTGATACACATTCAAATTCTGCGTCCTTTCCACAATTGAGAACTGGTGGGTTGATGCTGGTTTGATGAGAAAACAATACAAGGACTAGCTGTAAAGTGTGTTCATGTTCAGTTTTTTTACCGAGTTCTGTGTGGGTTTTTTACTGTTGTGATGGCGATGTGTGACACTGATTGTCAACTGATGATGATTTGTGGATAATTAAAGACAAACTGCAAAGAAATGTGGAAAGGTGTTGTCTTTTTGTTTTGTTTTTTTGTTTTACTGTGGTTTGAAAGAGTGAATGAAGAAGAGATGAAAAAGAATGGGGGGGGAAGAAAGAGAAACAGACCAATCACAAGACAGAAATATGAAATGTTTCTATGTTACGAGTCTTTGTTGTTGTTTGCTTTTGCTGGTCATGTGATCATCACCTTTAGTGTTGCCTCAAATATTTTGCATATTATTTAAGCCAAACAACCCTTCTTGCAGCTTTTTTTTGTAAGTATGTGTGTGTTAATGTTTAACATTTGTATTCTTTCATTTTCTATGGACAAGTGTGTGTGTGTGTACGCTTAAAGCATAACAAACAAACAAACAAACAAAACAAAAAAACCAGCACCCATTCTTACCTGGGTCTTGAGCCATAGTTTTGTTTGCATGCTCAGTTTTCTCTGGAATTACGCTGACCAAAGATAAATTTCCACAGATTAGTCTAATAATGTCAAATATATAAGAGCTGTTGCGCGCATGCGCTTACACGTGCATAGACTACTAGCACACACACAACGTGCATGTTTACATTTTCGTGTCTTCTCTCGTATTGCGCACACACATGCGCACACACACACACACACATACATACAGGTGTGCGTGCGCACATGCACACACACACACAAACACCAACACACATACGCACACACTCACATACACACACTCATGCCAAAGGCTCGTTTACATTTTGATGTCTTTTTTTCTCTTTTTGTCCCTGTGTGTCTGCCTGTCTCTCCCTCTCCCTCTCTCTCTCTCTGTCTGTCGGTCTGCATGTCTGTCTGCCTGCCCATCTCTCTCTCTCTCTCTCTCTCTCTCTCTTTCACACACACAAAGTGACATACCTACACATACACATACATGCAAACACACACACACACACACGCGCGGACGAATGCACTCTTGCGCGCGCATAAAACGGTAGTTATATGTTCAATCACCAATATAAACTCATCACCGGGTCATCATAAGAACCACTGCACTGGCACCAAATTATTTCAGGAGTTTCCCGACGCAGAAAATTTCACAACCCACTAGACATTAGAGATGGACAGCAGTCCACCATGCCTGATCTCATACTGGTTAATGAGGACAGCCTCATTTCTGACATAGACCATAAAGCACCGCTTGGTCTGAGCGACCACGAGGTCCTTATCTTCCAAATATATGTAGCTAAAGCTAAGCTTCACCAAGATGAGTGTTCGAAATATATAATTTACGAAAAGGCAATTACAATGATTTCAGACATGAAGGAAGTGAAGTAGACTGGCGCACTCTTGGACCCATGTAAGTGACTGGATTCAGTCAGGAATGGACAGGCATATACCAAAGGTGAAAACTAAAAAGTCAGCAACTACCAAAGCCAAACCAAAATGGATGGATAGAAAGAACTTGAGGCAAATCAAGAAAAAGTATAATGCTTTTAAAAGATATCTTGAAACTAAATCTGGAATAGACTACCTGAGATACATTATTGAGAGAAACCTCACGAAGAGGGTGATTAAAAAGGCAAAGAAAAGGTATGAGAAAAAATAGCTGGCCAAGCAAAGTGTAACCAAAAAACTTCTGGAAATATGTGCAAGAAAAATTGAAGATAAGCACTAGTATTAATGCTTTAAAAAGGGATTCAGGTGAAATGGCAGTCTCTGACTCCGAGAAAGCGGAAACGCTCAATTTCTTTTCAAGTGTATTCACCCGAGAGAAAGTAGACAATCTACCTAATATGACTAAGTCTAAAAATTTAGAAGGCTTAACTCTTTCAGAAATAAGAGTCACCCCGGCAGTGGTGGAGGCTAAACTGAAAAAACTTGACCCCTCTAAGGCTCAGGGACCTGATAGAATTCCGGCCAAAGTCCTAAAAGAATTAAGTAAGGAACTCTCGGTTCCCTTCAGCATACTGTTCAATAAATCCTTAGAGACGGGAAGTATCCCGGATGACTGGAAAACTGCTGATGTTGTTGCCATATTTAAAAAGCGCTCCAAACAGGACCCGGGTAACTATAGGCCAGGCAGCCTAATTTGTGTTACATGCAAAGTACTGGAGTCAATTGTGAGGGATGTTATTGTGACATGTTTTAATGATTTCAAACTTTTTGCTGACTGTCAACATGGCTTTCGAAATAAAAGATCTTGCATGACCCAGTTGATCCAAGTCATGGATGATTTGACTGCATTTGCTGATGACAAAAAATCAATAGATATAGTGTATTTAGATTTCCGTAAAGCTTTTGACTCGGTACCGCATAAAAGACTATTGATCAAGTTGAAACACTATGGAATTGACGGCCCTCTCCTAGGCTGGATCGAGGACTTTCTGACTGACCGAAGACAGAGGGTGAGGGTAGGGTCAGCGTACTCTTCGGACAAACCAGTTTTAAGTGGCATCCCACAGGGAAGCATTTTGGGCCCAGTCCTTTTTACTATAATATTTATTAATGACTTACCGGACGTGATATCGAGTACGTGTAAAATTTTTGCCGACGATACGAAGATTTACAGTGACTCTGTCAATTATCCGAAATACAAAAGGACCTTGACAACGTGCAGGAGTGGCCACATAAGTGGAACTTATATTTCAATGTCCAAAAGTGCAAGGTTATGCACATAGGTAAAAAAAAAAAAAATCCAAAAACTGACTACACAATGAAATGAGGAGATTCAAATGAAACGTTTCAAAAATGCTCAGAGGAAAAAGACCTTGGCGTTACCTTTGACTACGATCTTAGTTTTGACCCACATATACAAAATACGATCAGTAAAGCCAACCAAATGATTGGGTTGATTAGACGATCTTTCGCCTCTATTGATAAAGACATATTTCTGAAATTGTACATAGCGCTTATCAGACCACATGTGGAGTACGGACATGTTATCTGGTACCCACTGCTTAAAATCGGCGTCGATAGAAAAGGTCCAGAGAAGAGCGACTAAGTTATTACCAGAATGCAGAGACATGACTTATGCAGATAGGCTAAGATATCTTAAGTTACCATCTTTAAAAGCCAGAAGGGTAAGAGGGGACCTGATCCAAATATATAAAATATTTCGCCAAGTGGACAATATTGATTTTAACTCTTTATTCCAAGTGAGTAAGTCTGATATCACAAGAGGCAATGAAGGCAAATTGTTCGTTTTTCTAACACTAATCTAAGGAGATTTCCTGAAGGGAAAGCAAACTTACTAAACAAGCAGTTTTGTTCAGTTTTCTCAAATCCCAAACCTTTAATTAATGTTAGACTAAAGGATGATGATAAACTCCCTGAAATGCAAAACATCAAAGTAAACAAAGCAGGAGTATTTAAGTTACTGACCAATATCAATGAAAACAAAGCTACTGGTCCCGATGGCGTTCCTGGCAAGCTCTTAAAATTATGTGCCAATGAATTGAGTGAGGTATACCAATTACTTTACCAAGCTTCACTGGACCAGGGAGTAATACCTGATGAGTGGCGAGATGCGAGCATTGTTCCCTTATTTAAAAAGGGTGACAAAAACAAAAGCAGAGAACTATAGACCTGTATCTCTTACATCCATATCAGCTAAATTACTTGAACACATAATATATAGTAGCATAATGGACCATCTTGACAAATATGATTTCTTAAATAACGCCCAGCATGGTTTTAGACAGCGAAGGAGTTGTGAGACTCAACTTATAACAACTCTCAATGATTTTAGTAACTGTCTTAACAACAGACAGCAAATAGATGCAATTTTATTAGATTTTTCTAAGCCTTTGATAAGGTTGACCATGAGGGCCTGCTGCTTAAATTAGAACACATTGGCATTGGCGGTTCTTTGCTAAAATGGGCTAGATCATTCCTCGTTGGGAGAACGCAGAAAGTTGTTGTGGAAGGGTCGTCATCCCATTGTAAACCAGTCTTGTCGGGGGGTACCACAGGGAACTGTTTTGGGGCCCTTGTTTTTCTTAATTTATATAAATGACATAAGTAGAAATCTCTCTCCTGGAACTACTATAAGGCTTTTTGCAGATGACAGTTTAGTATATAGAACAATCAGAAGCAAGAATGATACACGCATTCTACAAGAAGATCTAAACGCTTTACAAGAGGGGGAAAGAACTTGGAAAATGGAATTTCATCCTCAAAAGTGCCAAGTGTTGCGTATATGTAACAAACGCTCACTAATTAGATCAGATTATTCTATCCATAATACTATTCTTAAAGAAACTAATGCTGCAAAATATTTAGGCGTGATTATAGATAGTCGTCTCAAATGGAAAGAACATTACAATTTAGTATGTAAGAAAGCAAATAACATCTTAGCTTTCTTACACAGGAATATCAATGACTGCCCCAAAAGGTTAAAGACGACTGCTACAAAACACTGGTTAGACCAGTACTGGAATATGGTTGCTCAGTTTGGGATCCTTACCATCTAAAGGACATGATAACCTTGAAAAGATTCAGAAGAGAGCAGCACGGTTCGTAACAGGGAACCACATCAGAGAAAAGGGGAATACTAGGAAGAACATGAGGAAATTAGAATGGAAACCCTTAGAAGAGAGAAGAGCTTTTATTAAACTTAACACCTTTTTCAAAGGCAGAGCTAAAGTAATTGATATTCCAATGGAACAACTAGTATTTAATAAAAGTAGCACCCGAAGTGGCGGTCAATGTTATACCATACCTGCATCAAATATTGACAGCCACTTACATTCTTTTTATCCCAGTTCTGTACGGCTGTGGAACTCACTGCCGGGTGCCATCAAGATTGCCACAAATGCAATCTCATTCAAAAAACAAATTGATTCGACAGTTTTGAGATCTGCATATTGACGATTTTCTATTTTTACTTCCCCTGATATTTTACTATTACCTGGGCCTGAATTTGGCCATTGCTTCTATCTTCTTGAATATCGAGTGCGACCCCTTGTTGCTAAATTTGCTCCAGGGGCCAACAGTCTGAGTCGCACTGTTTTATGTTATTTTATTTTACTTTTTAACATGCGCGCTGGTGACCTACTCGTTTTTGAGTGAACCAGTATTTTAGGAAGAAGAAGAGAAATTCGTTTGCTATCAGAGTAGTTAGCAGATGGAATTCTCTTCCACTCACTGACACACTTAACAACTTTAAAAGCCTCATTGATGCAGGTGTAAGTTCTAAAGACATAAAATTTGATTTTGATGACTGAGACTTTTCTCATTCCAGTATATAACCGTAACACGCAGTGAGTTACACCCCTTGAGCAATACTGACATAATAATTGACGGAGCACAAGAAAGCCGCGAGGCTATACAAGCTCCTACCTACCTACCTACTACCTACCTACCTACCCAAGGGGCTGGGAAAAAAGGAAGAAGGATAACTCGGATACCTGCTACAGGCGGCGCTGGGAAGGCCCTCCCCCCCCCCCCCCCCCCCCCCCCTTCCGGAAAGTCACGTGATGAGGCTGCTCTGCCGCCGTTAGCTGCAGTGAGGGTATCGAAGTAGTAAATCGGAGAAGAGAGGTGTGGTGCCTATAAACTGCCCATACCGTCAGTTTAAATGCCTTGGAAAAAAAAATGTTCCCCTTTCCCGAAGTATTATTGACACAGCAGAACTGCAATTAAGGGGCTGAATAATCTAAGGTGTGCACACACATGCATATGTATGCATGCAGGGGCATGGTTACAGAAGCCCACAGATCATGTACACACACACACACACACACACACACACTCACACACACACACACACTCACACACACATGGGCAGAACCACCTACACAAGTCATATGCACATGCACTCACTCTCTCTTATAGAATTATACTAGTGGCGTGGACAATGTTGGGTAAGTACCAAAGATCTGACCTGCATATTCGTCTTATGCATATATCTGCTACGTGATGTCCATGAGTCCCTGGACTCCAAACCTTCTTTCTATGACTAAGAGGCAGTGTGCTGTTGGCCCACATTCAACAGGTATTTTCTACAAGTGTTGTTGTTGTTGTTTTTCCTGTCCACACTCTGCGCCACCTCAGAGGCAGTGCACCCACGCCGCTCATTCCGACACCCCGTACACAGCCACAGCCTGGTCGGCCCCGCCGAAGCCCGGCACCGGCAATCCACAGGGAGCAGTCATGTCAAGTCGTCAAGAGGCAACCCACCGGAGGAGACACTGCACTGCTGCCGAGTCACTTCGGTGGTGTTCAGTGGCGCCTGTTCTGATCTAACATACGCAGGACACCACCTACTAAGCTCCCTATTGAGGACAATAATTGCTTAGTCGCGGAGCCGGTGTGAGTGAGCTCTCCCTCCGGAGGGCGCCACCACATCCGTCCAACGACAGCCCCCATGGACTCGCCGATACCAGTGACCCCGACGAAACCAAACCAAGGCCATAGACGTAGAGAGGATATCGAAATTGAGGTCACCATGAGAGCAGGGCATGAAGGGCCATAGAATTTGAGACTTTTTTTTATGCTGATCGATGAGAATGAGGATGATTAAGATGATGCTACGGATTTCCATTTCAGTCTGAGACTACATGACAGGGCTGTACTCTACGCTTCCTTTCATAATATATCCCGGCGTCAACCAGGCCCAAGAGATACAGGCACCTGCAGTGTTGGTCAGAAAATTTGAGCAACACTCTCAGAAACGCATCCATTAAGTGGATGAAACTCGACTGTGTGGTCCAGTCTTCCCAACTGAGCCCGCAGCAAACTCAACTCTGGGTAGGAGCCGGTCGGGGCAGAAAAACCCACATGACTCTGATGGGATTCGAACCCACGACCTCCCAGCCGGGAGACCGCGACGCTAACCACTTCGCCACGGCGGCTGGTACAAGTGTTTATTATTAGTCAAGAAATGTGTGTGTGTGTGTGTGTGTGTGTGTGTGTGTGTGTGTGTGTGTGTGTGTGTGTGTGTGTGTGTGTGTGTGTAGGGGGGGGGGGGGGGGAGGATGGAGGGAGGTTAGAGACTGCCCGGAAAAAAAATCCCTTGTGTGATGGGACAGAGCTGGTGGATGGATGACCAATTTGATGACAGCCCTGAGAGCAAATTGTGAGTTGTCCCCCTTGATATGAAGCTTTCCAGTTCCATGATTGGCTTGCTTGCTGCCCCCTGTGTCCACCAGCTGGGCCAGAATTCACAGCATGAATATCACGACTTGATTCCAAACTTCTGATGGACAAATCTTTCATTGGATGCAGTTTACATGTGGCTTAGGTCTTCAGTTGTGAAGATTCTAAGAGAATTGTTTTTTTCATTAATTGATCTATTTATTGTGGTCTGCTTGGCTATCAATGTTACGGCTTGATTTCATTTGAGGCTTCTTATGAAAATATTTTTCTGATATTTCAGATTCAGAGTTGAAGTTGGCTGGGCTCTGAACATCATAACTTGATTTGATGTGGAACTTGTGAAAGTGTTCATTTGATCCAGTTACATGCATTTCTACTCTACCAGCCTGGACCTAATGTTGTATCTCTCTCTCTCTCTCTCTCTCTCTCTCTCTCTCTCTCTCTCTCTCTCTCTCTCTCTCTCTCACACACACACACACACACACACACACACACACACACACACACACACACACTACTGTGTTGTTATTCCCACTGCAAATCTTTCCACATATCAGTATTGTAGCTTTTTCAAACTCGGCCATGTTACTTTTTACAAAAATCCATACCGCTTTCCTTGCTTCCCTCTCCAAGCTAAACTTTCTCGCCTCACCTGCTTCATCTATGCCCCTACCTTTGCCTCTTCTTGTCTTTCCTCTCATTCTACTCACATTTCCACTTCTTTGCTTGATGTTTAATCCTCACTTGGTTTGTGTTCAGTTCACACCCTTGTCATCTCCATTTTCCTCGTCTCCCACTCAACTGATTTTGTTTGTAAAATCCATGTTCCAATTTGACCGTTTATCCTTACTTGTGCCAATTCCTGTTCTTGCTTCGCTTTTCACCTGTTTCTTTCCACTTTATTTTCTAATCTCCCTGCCTCCTGCGTCCAAGGGGAATGCGCCCTTCCCTTCCCTTATGCACATGTACATCTATAGCTCTCTACTTACTAATTCTTATTATTACTTTGTCACCGATCGGCGGTAGTAAATCAGCCGTCCATGTGTTTGGAGTAATGGTAGTTCAGAGATAGAGAGTGTGTGCGCGTGTGCATATGTGTATATGTGTGTGTGCGAGTGTGCGTGTGTAAGATTGGGGTTTTGGTTAAGGTGGAAGGTTAGGCTAGGTAGGGGGCTGGGGAAATGAGACATACAATATTTTTGAGTTCCAACCTTCACTTGTTGAAGGGATGGAAGCGGGAGGTTAGTTTCATTCCCGATTGTTACCCTCTTGTTACTTTGGTTCTACACCAGAGAAGGCGGGGCAGGATATCGGCTGTTGTTGGTGTTGTCAAGTCTGTGAGTTGTTGTGGTAAATTGTCGTGTTGTTGCACGAGCAACAACTAGTCCGTTGGTCCGGCGTGTCAGCTCTGCGGAGGGATACGCTGCTCTGACCAATCGCTGTTTTGTGTTGTGAGTAGAGTTCGCTTGAGTCCGACCAGGGCGGAATGCGTTGGGGTAGCTTCACTTCGGTCCCTGGTGTTCGTCGGAGTGGACGCGCTGTCGCGGTCAAATTTGTTGCTCAGTCAAATCGGTTGCTGGCATACCAGTTTAGGCAAAAAATGACGTCATTTGATGCCACAACACACATCCGCCTACTCAGAAATGTGTGAGCACGACTTGGCCTAACGGCCTTCGTTCATTCGTCCTTCGTCCTCTCTCGGGCTTCGCCCTACTCTAATCTAAAGACCATCGATTCTGCTTTGGAGTAGACTGGGACACTGGTGACGTCATTTTTTGCCTAAACTGGCATGCCAGCAACCGATTTGACTGAGCAACAAATTTGACCGCGACACGCGCCTTGTAGTTGCGGCGGCAGCGCCGTTAGTCGAGCTGAGTGACTTCGAGTCATAGTTAGTGCCAGGTCCTCGTCGGGTCTGGTGTGCCCTTGGCCTGTGCCGGGTTCTGTGTCGTCTCTGTTGGCAGCCACTTCAGCCAGTTGTAGAACTGGTGTGGTTGATCGTCTGTCTGTCCAGGTTGGTGATCCGTTATGTTCGTGGTGTTGTGATTCGTCGTGTCTTGTATTATGGCGAGTTGTACTGTGGTTGTCTCATGTTATGTTTAGTTGTATTATGTTGTTGCGTATACTTGTTGTGTGGTATGATGTCGTCTTGGTTCTGTGATTGAAACTTGTCAGCCGGTTTGTGTTGTTACCTCTTTTCTGTATATTCTGTAAGTAGTGTACATAGTGGTTCCTGAGTTCGATTGTCATGTGATAGTTTGGCTAGACAATGTGGGTTCGATATAATAACCGTTGATGGACGGTGATGTAGATATTGGTTGTGATTAGTTCATGTTAATTTCAGGGTGGTCAGTAAGAAGGAGAGAACAGTAATATGCCGCTTCTGACTCACTTGCTACTCCACCACGTTTTTGGGCGAAAGTGGCCTAAAGCCGCCTATTCCTGTTCTCTGACAAGTAACCAAAAAATAACGACCCTACAAACAAATATACTGTGTAGGGTTATCCGTTTTCAATACTAATTTACTAAACTTTTTAGATTTCAGTTTTTGCTTAATCCTGTGTTTTTCCTGGCCATTTTCAATAACATCATTTTCGCGCAAACATTCTTCAAATGAGTCTTTGTCTTTCATGTGAAATAAAACTACAGTCTTTAACTGTTCTCTAAAGTCTTTTAAAACCGAGTTATATTTCTGGCATAAAGTCCACACACTTATCCCAGCATGCCTTCCGCTGAAAGCTAGTTTTGACAAAGTGTTTCTCTTTTTAACTATGTCTCTTTCTGCTGAACAGTCATCTATAATAAATAGTGTTTGCGTTCCTTCAAACAGTCTATAAAACTGTTCTAAACACTCACTCAGTTTATTGCTAGGATTAACTAAATATATGTCATCATCTGTCCATATAAACCTTCTATCATGATATGCTTTGTTCCATTTAAGTGTTGGACAGAAAACCACAATATGATTAAAATTATAGCGATAAACTGTTTGTAATAGGTCTAGGACAAATATTGTTTTTCCACAACCAGTCTGCCCACAAATCAATGAGCAATGAGGAGTTTTTGTCATAAAGTTTAACTGCTCCATGGTTTTATTGGCAGATTTAATCTAATCCAGTTATTATTTTTATCATGTCCTCTGTTAAAACTTGTTCAGTATAATAAAACCCTACAAGACCTAAATGTGTAAGATTAATCCAATTTAGTTCTGTAAGATTGTTTCTATTTAAGTCAACAGTGATTTGTTGCTTGTTGTTATGATCTTAATATCCTCGCCATTGTGAAGAACGACGACAACAACGTTAAGACGTTTAACGTCTAAGTTTTGCCAGCTAATATTAATTCCTTTTATAAGGTCATCACTAACGCCCACAACCCCATCCCTCTCCACATCTTTAAAGACAGAAATTTCAAATATCATTGTGAACGTGTCTCCTAATTTTCTGCTTGGAAAGAGAACTGTAATTTTGTAGAAGCTTTTTTTACAACTGTTTCTTTTCTGTTGGAGGATGTACTGTTTTTTCCCATACGGCGTTATTTTCAATTTCTTTTCGACTATTGTTGTCTGGCATAAGACTTACATGTAAAGGGCCAGAGTTGAATGCTTTTCTGAAACTTTTTTGACGGTCAAAAAATGTAAATGGGCTTACGAATTCAAATTTTATTTCCCATTCTAAATATGGTTCTAAGTGCCATTTGAGGTCAGGTTTTCGAACTATTTTATATTCATACTGGCCAACATTATTTGCTTCTAGATTGCGTAGTTGCTCTAGTTTAGGAAACCTTTTGTTGTCGTCAACCTCTTTGCGTTTATAATCACCATCTTTAGTGTACTCAAAACCATACAAAGTGCCTATCTCACCATTTTGTTCAAAGTCCGCAACATCTGCAAGGTCTTTAATTCTAAGGTTATACACCTTACAGGCGCTAATGTAACTCCTGATTCTTCTGGCCCACGCACATTATTTTTTAGTAACGTATTATTTTATTTCCAAAACAATGTGCAGGTTATCACATTTCACGGCTTTCCCCGTTTTGTCTTTGATTTTTATATTAAATGATCCAACCCTCCCACAAACTAATCTTTTAAACTGTAAATTAGGGAATTGTATAATTTCATAATCGCAATATGCAGCTTTCCCTGACGGAAGAGCTCTTAAAACAGTTGAGGGCCTTCCATCATATAGTTTTCATCAGTGCTCAGCTCATCCAAATGAACATAGAGTAATGAATGTAATGCAAGATCGAGCGGATTTTCCCCCTCAAACGTAGTTTCATCTGGCGAAACACTAAACTATGAGTGGGTAGATTGCTAGTTGTAAAGCCTAGCATTTAGCTAGCTCTCTATCAAAATCGTATTTTGCTTCTTCAGGTTTGAATGTTAATATTGTTTTTAGATTTGCATTGTTAAGTTTAAGAGTAATGTCTAAGTTACTCATTGCTTCTTTTAGTGAGCAAAACCCGTAATAACCATCAGGTATTGTTAACTGTTTAACGTCGTTTGTTCTCCTTTCATATTTTGTAATCTTATTATTCTTCTTGGCTTTAGTTATATTAAACCATACGACTTTGTAGAATATTTCATGGAGTGCGACCATTTTGGTTCCGCAATCGTTCTTAACAGCATGTTCTAAAACGAAGGGTGGTCTTGAGTTGTTATTGTTACAAACATTTTTTAAAACAAATTAAAAATGAGTGCATTCAAATATACTGATGCAAAATATTCTGTTGGGCCGCACTACAATCTTAAAAATATAGCAACTGATACTCTTGACATTGCTGTGACCCAGACTGCCTCTTTTCATAAAAGGTGAGTACTCCATTGAAGAGCTATCTTAACCCCCCTATTGAAAACGAGCACATCCAGAAAGCGTGGTTTAGTCATCCGATGCAGTTTTATCAGAACCAGTTAAACTTTGCTGTGTTTTGCGCATCAACTGGGTGTGGAGTGTCGTATGCTGATCATTTAAATCACCATGATCCTTTGGTGAGGTCAGTGTACAGATTCATTTTTATTACACCTTCAGACGTATTTTGACTGAATTGCAAGCGCCATTGCCAAATGACAAACCGTTTAATCCACTCAGCAACATAATAGACATGAAGGCTTTTGAAAGGATCTGTAACGAATTTAATATTAACATCAAGACAGGCTTTAGACAAAAGTTGGATCATAATCATGGCATAGGCGTCATTTATTTTCAGGGCACGCACAGAAAGTATAACTTTGACCGGCGTTCTCCTTCAAAATTGTTCAGCCCTGGTCCATAGAGCAAGAGCATAAAACAGCATGGACAACATTTATCTTAGACGCTTCTAAGGGCCTAACTAGAGCTCGAATAGAACGAATAAACGACTCTATTCGTACTTACGTTTGGTGTTTGCTAGGGGCGCAAGCACAGGCAAGATCAAGCATAACTGATCCTTCTACTGGCTTTGACGCACAAAAACATACTTAGCAAATTTAGAGGACGCTATTAATTCTACAGTTGATTTACCTTCAAGTATTAAAAGATACCAAAATGTTTTACAATACGCAAGATCGAAAGTAGACTTTGCTGTTGGCACTGGTTTATACATGCTGCCTTCTGACCTCAGACTCCAGGTAGGAATAATAATAAACTATAATAATGAAATTCTTATAGCAGGCAATGAACAGAAGGTTGGGAAAAAACAACATAAATTCTGAGCCAGTAATATTACAAGCAGTAAACAAACACCCAAGATTAAGTCATCTAATTCCCGAAGTCCAAACCCCCAAAGTCATTGAAGACTCAGCAAAGCTCGCAGACTCTGTTCGCGATGACCATGAATATGAAAAGACAGCGCTTGTTCTTGGATTAACTGGCCTAGGATTACTTGGTCTTTATCTTACTAAAAATTAACCCAACTATTACGAGAACTAATGACCATAAATGCTCGGCCATTAAAGCCAACTACTTTGCTTGCAGTAGACAAAAGCCAGCTGACAATACTGCCTAATATACCGGGTAAAGAGTCTATAGCTTTACTGGCTAATTTTTTTAATAAATTCGCAAGATGATCAAGCTGTTTTTTTACCCATGATTTATCAGGTGGAGGTGATGGCGACGGAGGCACTAAACTTTGACCTCCACCGCTGCCTGTAATAGCCATCACTAGTGTACTTATTGCAAATCCTAAGGCTGTTATAACGCTTACTAATGTGACTCCTTGCTCTCTAAACAGTGTTTGTATTCGTTCTGCTAGTGTCGTGTCTTCATATAAAATTCTTTGGATAGTTTCTCTTATTCTGCTCACTTGGGTTCGTAATTGTTTTCGGTTAGTAGACAGCACTTCTAGTCTTGCTGATCTCTCTTGTTCAAGATCTTTTAGTCTTTGGGTTATTCTTTCTTTAATATCATGTCCTAAGTTTGGGGTCATCAGCCTCAACGAGTTTTTCTTTTTCTCTTTTTATATGCTCATCTAGTTCACCTAGTTTTGCTAAATTGTTTGTTAATTCGCCTCTAATGGTTCTTAAAGCATGATCAAGGGCCGTTAGTTCTCGCATAGGCAATGGGGAATCATTAATTGTTTTTAACGCTGTTTCTTCTGAAAAACTGGTTTCTGCTTCTATTACATTTATTACTTCACCTGCTGATTGATTTAATTCTTTAAGTTCCATGTTTTGCATTTGGTTATCTGTCGGGAGTTCTTGCAGTGTGTTTTGAAGTTTAGAAACTGCCTCCGCCCTTAATTTCGGTCTAACAAGACCAAGGCGATTTTGATCTTTCACACTGAGTCTATTTCTAATTGAACCCACGGCTAAAAACTTTGATGGGTCTTTTTTAGTTGTAAGCTGAACAAGTTGTCCTTGGTCGCTCCTCACAAACAAATGATCATCTTTTAATTCAAATCATTTGGGTCTAAAATTCGGGAGGTTCTTGACCTAAACTTTGGTACAATGATTTAACCTTACTTTCTGTTAATTCATGCCGCATTGAGAGCATTGAGCGATGCTGTGTCAAAGGGATCATTTCACTCATGTCGTCTCCACGATCAAAAACATAATCTTCTTCATCTACAATTCCTGCCATGTTTTTAAATAATTAACTTTTTATTTTGCTTCATAAAAATGCCGGAACAAGTACATGAGTAGTAAGGTGAGGTAGGTCTCACGCCTCAAAGAAGGTGGCGGTAGAAGGTGGCGTTGAGATGGCATCGGAAGATCGATGTGAGGTCCCTATTAATAGACACTTCGGATGATGACGAGGCTTGCATCTTGATGGTGCAATCAGATTAAAAAAAAAAAAAGAAAAAAAAAAAAAAACCAGTTGTCTCCCTTTGAAAGGCCCGAACTGTACCCGCTACATCCTTACCAGCTGAACATGACTGACTCTGTAGACCAGTTCAATACTACTTAAAAAGAATGAGATTTGGGGTTAATAGGTGTCTTTGTTTGTTGGTTATTTGTTTTGTTTTTGTTTACGCCGTCTCCCAAGAATGACAACACACAAACTCATGAAGGAAAAAAAAAAAACAACAGTCGGCTCCCTTGAAAGACTTGAACTGTACTGGCTAAACCCTTCCCAGCTGATCATCACTGATTCTCGACATTGCTAATAAAACGCCTTAGGGGTGAAGGATCTGACACAAGATGATCGGTGAATGCATCGTGAGATCGATCTGTGCTCGTTAAGAAAAAACACCCTTACGGCGATGACAACGCATGCACGGTAATTTATACGTCTGTCTATCAACTTAAAGAGAAAAAAATCTGAATATATTTTTTTAAAACCATCGAACCGTGTAATCGAATCTGGAAGGTTATATTTTTGCGTCAAAAAAGAAAAAATCATGTTGCATCAGAGCATCTGATATTACTGGAAATGACATGTTTTCCCCCGTGCTGATCGTTCGAGCTATAAAACGGACTAAAGTTAAAGCAAAAAGTAATGTTAACTTTAGTCAGTCTTACAGAACGAAGGACCACCCAGGAAACACCACGAGGAGGGTGGGGAACTGGTTCCCAAAAAATAATGGATTGAACGGCACACTCTGATACGAGGAAAAAAAGAAAACGACTATTAGAACACTCATCAAGACCACAATCACGTTGGAACGCTATCACACAGAAAAAAGAAGCTACAGCTGAACTCGGAAACACCAATGTAGTTAACGAAAAATGCTGCTCGCTAGAGGTCGTACGACTTGGTCCAAATGAAATGCTGAGTGACACGTACAGGAATCCGTATCATAAGGTTGAAATTCTGAATCTGTGGACAATTTGTCCAAACACTCTTTAATAAAACTGCAAACATTCGCAACTTGGCATATTAGTCAAGACGAAAAACCATTTGGATCGGAGTGCCAGTTGTCTTGTTGTTGCTCATTTACAATATACTTTAAAAACACGTCCACCTAGCTTAGTGACGTTTTGGGGGCTTGATGTGCATGTTGTTAGCAGTTGACTCGTACAAATCAATATATCGTGGGGTTTTGCTGAGTCAAGGGACGCATCGCCTTGAAGTATAGCGTGTTAGGAAAAGTTGGGTGCTTCCCCATAGCAAGGTCATTTTTCTGGAAAGGTGGTCTAAGGGGAAGCAACCGTCTCGGGTCTTACTTTCCTTTTTATCGAAAGTGTAACAAACCTTAGCCTACGTTGACACATTTTTCCTGTATTATCGTGGTGACCGATCAATATTATTAAATCAAGGGAGGTTAGAAGGGGGTTTGGACCTGAGTTTAGTACCGCCTCATACAACGATAACACCTGGTTTTATTCATCCCTTGGGCTACGGGGGAAGTGCCACAAAAACGATGAACATTTTTTTTTCTTCCCCATTAATCTAGGAGTGGTCATATAACAATATAACAAAAAAAAATAATAAAAAAAAAACAAACCCCACAAAAAAATTTCACCAGTGTTCACTGGCGAGGACGTGCTCGAGACAGAATACAATACGCATAAACGCAGACAGACAGAGACGGACAGAGACACGACAGATACTAAAGAGGTGGATGAAGAGAAGAATCACTAATTTTACTGTATTAAGAGTTACTCGTATTTTCGAAATCGAACAAAAGAGTTATATCTAACATCAAATTCCATAGGGCGGGCTGTATATAAGAGTCCTCTTGTTGTCTGGCAAATGTGCTTTGTGTCAATGTGTATGGTCATGAAATAAAGCTGTATAATCTAATCAAAATTCCACATTTCTCACGATAAATTTTTCAGGAGTTTTTGAGCTCCTTTCGCACAACGTAATGATAACGCTACGGGTCTGACTTTATTATACCAACAAATAAAATGTTACCAATTCTTTATTTATACCCAATTATTATTTCATCAACGTACATTTTGCCGAAAAAGATACAGTTTAACTTGTGTCTTTATTTAATTTTCAATAATCCCTAACCAACTCCACTAAACCAATCAAAATTATAAAATATACTAAAACATCACTAACATAAACTTTTATATAAACATAAAAACCATATACAAACCACTCCCATATAACAACACACTCCCTATTAATTTTATAACCATCATCCCCCCCAAAAACCTAAAAAACTATATCCCACTTAATAAACTAAAATCTCACATTAACTAAAATAACCCCCTACCTAATAACCACTTCTTTCCAACATAATCCAATTAACACAAACTCTACACTAATTCCCTTAACCCATACCCCATATATCAAAAATCCACATATATACCTATTTTTTACAAGACCCTCATTAATTACCTTCCCAAACCAAACAACCCAAAAAAACTCCCCCCACCCCCCTTTTATTTATATATTATTATTATAATACCTAATTTTATTATTCCCCCCACAATTTATTTTATTTTTTATTTTTTTTTCCCTTTTTCACCCTCCTTTCGTGAATTTTCTTTGGTAGACATGTTTTTTGGAGTCAGCATTGATATTTTTACTTGTTAGCTCTGTGACCATTCATTACTGAGTATATACACGCTATCGCAGAAGACAAGGAAGAGGCCGGGAGGAGGGGGTTAACCGGAATATGAGAGGTCAGGGTTTTATGATGGTTGTCTTTAGCTGGAGGTACAATCATTAAATGAGATGAGGTTGTTGCTACATGAAGATGATGTCCTTACCGTAGCGTACAACCTTAGAGGACATGTGTTTGCTGTATATGAGTTTTAATCGCGGAAAACTTTTTTTTCTTTCTTTGGTATAAGATTAGGGTGACTAAAAACCCACGGTTGCTGAGGTCTGTCACGCATCTTTCCAGAAAGAATTTATTAACGTTCAAAAGTCATGTGCAATTATGTACATACTTTAGAACTTCTCATATTTTGCAACGTTGCCATGAAAAGGTGTAACAAAGAAAATTTCGATTTACATTTAATTCTCTCGGACATACAAACGGTGCGGATGAGGAAAAAAAAAAAACATAAAGAAGATTGAAACGAGAGGAAACCGGAGAGAAGAAAAGAGCAAGAAGAAAAATAGAACACTTTACGCCATCAGTCTGTTGGGTAAAACAAAAGACGACGATATAGATCTGAGGGAGTGGTGGTGATTTTCAATCATGATGATATTGCTTCCCGAAATCGGCAGATTTATACGCCGACAGTTGGAAGCACCATTCGCTCTCTTTCTTTTGAGGGCAAGCATGAACGCATGTTTAACTCGCTGGGAAGCATCAGGGAAGACAGCATGGAACGACCGTCTTCAACGCAAGCAAAACGTTTTAAAA
Organism: Conus ventricosus; assembly: GCA_018398815.1. Taxonomy (NCBI): domain Eukaryota; kingdom Metazoa; phylum Mollusca; class Gastropoda; order Neogastropoda; family Conidae; genus Conus; species Conus ventricosus. The sequence continues at coordinate 79,430,851 of CM031612.1, forward strand.
TCATTCCTCACCCACACAGAGGACAACGATGACTATCGTTTCTTTTCATGCAATCCAGAAACAACGTCCGTATTCACGGGACACTCTCTTCTGATCAACAACAGACAAGATATCGAGAGGTTCTGGAAGAACATTAACGACCAGGATGTCTGGGAACCGCCAGATCCAGAACATCGTCTCAAAGTAAATGGTCATTCCATTGCCTCAACAAGCTTCTGTATGGACCCTCTCCCGGACCTCCCACTGGCTGCTGCGTTCGGCCTCCATCTGATTTCAATCACGGACCATCAAGGGCATCGACCACTCGTGAAGGACGAAAACCACTCTTTTCTGTACACCGACAACTGGGGGTTGTTTTTTTGCGGTGCCTCGCCTTGCATCGAGGAACGTCGTTTAAAAAGTGTTCAAACCACCTAACCAACTTCTCTTTGAAACATTGGTATGAGAACACGGACCAAGAAAAAGTAGAGGAGTTCTGGGCACGACTCTCGCCGACCTGGAAAGGCGAAAACAGGTTTGGGGATCAAGTTGGAGGTTTTCCAGATTGACGAGGTCTCGCCTGGTTCCTTTTCAAACGGAGCGAAAACGCACACTCCCCCAACACGGTGGGATCCCTCGATTTCAAAAAAATTTCATTTCTGCTACATCGTGGACCTGGATCAGACCGTCCATCCATGTCAGCACCACAAGGGGAGATCAGTCGAAGTACCTTATAAATAACTACTTGAAGAAGAGAAAATGGTTTACTCGCATTTATTTCAAAATCGGGGAAAGGGTTGGTACCTCCATCCTTCAGGACCCTCCTTTTGATTGTGAAGACAGAGAAGGGTTCATGTGTTGTTGGTAGGTGTACATAGTCCTTTCTGTCTAACAAAAATCTTTGATGATCCTCCCACTGCCAGTCAGAACAGGACTCCTTGATACAAACTTTTGTGTTGCGTTGCTGAACCCCTTACAGCTCAATTTGTCAGGACACCCCTCTGAAAATACAGGGTGTCTTTGAGCATAAGGCCACGGGGCCATTTCCTTGTACTCAAGTGTGAAAGACTGACAGTTCTTTTGTCCAATTTTTTGTCGTTCCAAGCAGCAGGGAAGAGGGGTCAGTTCTGTCCAGATAGTTTGCAGGAAACGAAGAAGTCTTGGTGAGCGTCACAAGCTTTAGAAGGGAACCAGTTTTTTGTAGTTCGGTAGAACTGGCGTTTCAGCTCTGGTTGAAACAGCTCTCTCCAACCCGTTCACTCAGGGCATGAACTGGATGTCGGTATCCATTTCACGGAGTTGTAATAGGGCGGGCGAACCTGTCGACACAAGCGAAATAGGAACTCAACATCCTCGGTTTGGCGTACTGATTGAGCAGATGCTATCGGGATCTTAGCTTACTCAGTCTCACTTCTATCAGGTCGTCCTTCAGGACTAGTCAGTTTCTTGAAATGGGGTCGTTGATCAGCTTGCATACTCATTCCTTCTTACGTAGTGAATCATGAGTTACATCTGTGTTCCTTTCTTTTCGAAACTGCCTACTACATTCCCAGATTTCTTCCCAGGTTGACGCCAGGGTGTGATGCCGAGGTACTCTCTGATGTCCTGGGTTGGGTTTTGTTTTTCCTAGTTAGTCATGGTCTTTCGTTTACTGGGTTGACGTCGACTCCACGTGTCTGGCGACAGTCGTGTCCATGGAAAAGACATCCGTGAATTGTTGGCCATCCTATGTTCGGGTCCCCACCAGTATACCTGATTCTGGAGTCCTCCCAGTGCCTATTCCTTGCTGTTGTACTTGTGGCGGTTGAAGAACGTTTTCTTTGTGGATGACATTCAGCCATGCTCTCGGTCTTCCATAGACGTCCGTTTTTCCGGCTTTGATAGTTGCTTCCTTGCCGTGAGGCCAGATGCTTCCGTGGGATCTCCTGCATTAGAGCCACGGGATACAAGGCGTTGGCGTCGTAGCCTTTCCAAACCATGGACTTGACTTTTACCTGGGACACGGTCTTCCCCTTCTCGTGATCGGGTGAAAAAGATGGATGTCCCTCCTACCATTTCCTTGCACAGCAACTCGTGGAGATCTTTTGTTTTGTCGTTATGACCAGAGAGAAACCAGACATCTGGGGAAGCCGTCTTGTAACAGGTACCTCAACGTCAGTCCAGGGATTCCTGATGGCATCCTTTAACATGTCCAATCCAATCGGAGTACTGACGTGTCTGCTTTTCAGGGCCTCCAGGTAGGGCTTGAAGTCAAGGTTGTTGTACCACACTAAGAAAATCCTCTGAGCGGTCATGCCCATTTCTCTTCCCATACTCGTTGGCAGTAAAACGTAGTCTTCCTCGCGATTGAAGCGTTTTCAGGGAGCTGAAGAACGCCTCTCGTGGAGGAGAACAAACGTCGTCCAGTTTTGTCCAGGCTCAGTGATGTACTCGTATGGGAAGAAGCCCTCGCGTGCCTGTACTCGTAAGCTGCCAAAGTAATTGGAATAGGTGTATCTGGAGCGATGTAACAGGTGATGTCCAAGAATTTTCAACTTCTTTGTGCTGAAAAGCATTTTGTACTGTGTTGTTCTTCACAGAAATGTGAAGGAGCCGATTTCTTCTTCAACTGAGACCCATCTCTGGAAGAAATAAGGTTTGATGAGATTGAGGTCGTAGTTCAAACTGTGAAGCCTACCACGGGCAACTCTAGATGATAGGCGTCCAAGCAGTCCCTCTGATCGTGAGGCGACTAAGTTTGATCGTAGACGTTGGAGTATTCTTCTTTTGTTGTGAGGAGATCGAACGCCTTGTCGGATACCTCCTCATGCTTCTTCTTCTTCTTCTGCTCCTTTTCTTTCTCCTTTTCATTATTGTCTGGTCTGTGTCTCTGTCCGTCTGGCTATCTGTCTGTGTTTATGTGTATTTTTCTGTCTCTGTCTCGATCACACAGCGAATCCCCTTGAGAGGGGGTGAGCACACCATACCTGCCCAATTGACCTTGTGGTGTGCTCCCCCGTCCAAGGTGGTTTCGGCGTGGTGATCGGACAGAGACAGGAAAAATACACATAAACACAGACTGATAGACAGACGGACGAGACACAGACAGACAATATGAAAAGAGAGAAAGAGGTGCAGGAGCAGAAGAAGAAGAAGAAGCATGGAGGGAGGTATCGGACAAGGCGTTCGATCTCCTCAACAACAAAAAGAAGATTTCTCCAAAGTCTGACGATATCTGAGTCACCTCGACGAGCAGAGGGACTGCTGGACGCCTATCTTCGTGGGTTGGCCGTGGTAGGCTTCAACAGTTCGAATACGTCCTCATTCTCATCAAACCTTATTTTTCCAGAGAGGGGGTCGTCAGTGAAGAAGAAGAGTCGGCTCCCTTCACATTTCTGGTTGAAAGAACACAACCAGTACAATTGCTTCAGCACAAAGAGTTGTAATTCTTGGGACAACACTGTTCATCGCTCTGGATACTCCTATTCCAAATTCTTGGGCCCGCTTTCGAGGTTCAGGATCGCGAGGGCTTTCATCCCATACGAGTACATCACTGAGCTGATCAAACTGGACGACGTTGTTCTTCTCCACGTGAGGCGTTATTCAGATCCTGAAAACGTGTCTATCAGCGAGGGAGGACTACGTTTATGCAACGAGTTGGGAAGAGAATGCATGACGCTCTGAAGGATTTCTTAGGTGTGGTTACAACAACCTTGACGTCATGCCCTTCCTGGAGGCACGTGTAAAGCAGACACGTCGTACTGTTCCTGGGATTGGACATGTTAAAGGATGCCCTCAGGATCCCTGGACTGGAGTTGAGGTACCTGTTCAAGACGGCTTTCCAGATGTCTGTATACTGGTCAACGACAAAAAACAAAAGTTCTCCAGGTTGCTGTGCAAGGAAACTGGGAGGAGGGCCGATCCATCATTTTTCACACGTCTCACGAGAGGGGATGACTGGGTCCCAGGTGAAAGTCAGTCCAGTGGGTTTGGAAGGCTCGACGCCACGCTTGTATCGTGGGGCTCTAATGCAGGAGATGCCACGGAACATCTTGTCCGTCGACGCAAAGGGAAGCAACTTTTCCAGCGGAACCAACGGACCGTCTATGGAGAGACGGCGAGAGATGGCTGGAATGGTTCATCCACAAAGAAAAAGTCTTCAACCGCCACATGTACAAACAGCAAGGGAATTAGGTCACTGGGTGGACTCCAGATCTGGGTAGTACAGGTGGGACCCGAACATAGGATGGCCTACAAATTCCACGGATGTCTGTCCATGGACACGACTGTCGCCAGACAGTGGAGGTCGACTCAACCGCAGTAAACGGAAAGACCATGGATGAACTTTGAAAAACAAAACCCACCAGGACATCAGAGTAGGACTCGGCAACACTCCTGGGCGTTCAACCTGGTAGAATCTGGTATTGTAGTGTGCAGTTTCGAAAAAGAAAAGGAAAACACAGATGTACTCATGGATTTCACCTACGTTAAGAAGGATGCTGTAATGCATGCTGATCAACGATCCCCTTTTCAGTAACTGACTAGTCTGATGGACGACCTGACTAGAGTAGAGCTGAGGTAAGGCTAAGATCCGCTAGCATTGCTCTATCAGTACGCCAAACGAGGATGTTGAAGTCTATTTTCGCTTGTGGTCGACAGGTTTCGTCCCGCCCCTATTTTTAACTCGTTGAACGGATACCGACTCATGTTCATGGCCTGAGTGGAAGTCGGGTTGGAGAGAGCTGTTTCAACAGAGCTGAAACGCCCCCAGTTCTCCGAGACTACAAAAAACTGGTTCCCCTTCTAAAGCTTGTGACGCTCACCATGACTTCTTCGTTTCCTGCAAACTATCGGGACAGAACTGGTCCCCTCTTCCCTGCTGATTGGAACGACCAAAAATTGACAAAGAAACTGTCAGTCTTTAACACTTGAGTACAAGGGTAATGACAGTGGCTCTTTGCCAAAGACACCTGTTTTTTCAGAGGGGTGTCTGACAAATTGAGGTAAGAGGGTTCAGCAAACGACACAATAGTTTGGTCAAGGAGTCCTGTTGAGGGCTGAGAGGGGGAGTCATCAAGAGTTTTTGTATGACAGAAGGACTATGTACACCTACCAACAAATCAGGAACGCCTTCTATTTCTTCTACATCCATAAGGAGGGTCTGAAGGATGGAGGTGGGTAACCAACCCTTTCCCGATTTGTGACATAAATGCGAGTAAAACCATTTTCTCTTCTTCAGTATGGTTAGTATGGTACTTCGTCTGAATCTCAGTTGTGGTGCTGGGACTTGTGGACGGTCTGATCCAGGTCACGTTGTAGAGAAATGATTTTTTTTTTTTGTAATCGAGGTCCTCATGTGTTGGGGGAGTGTGCGTTTTCGGCTCGTTGAAAATGGAACAGGAGAGACTCGTCAATCTGGAAGAAAAACATCCAATCTTGACCCCAAACATGTTTTCGGCTTTTCCAGGTCGGCGAGAGTCTAGTGCCCAGGAGAACTCCTTTCTTTTTTTGGTCCGTGTTCTACTACCATGTTTCAAAGAGATGTTGGGTAGGTGTATGAACACTTTTAAACGAACGTTCTCGTATGCAAAGGGACCGGGCACGAAGAAAAACAACCCAGGTTGTCGGGTACAGAAAGAGTGGTTCGTCCTTCACGAGTGGGGTAGATGCCTAGATGTCGTGATGAAATCAGATGGGAGGACGATCGCAGCAGCCAGTGGGGTAGTCGGAGAGAGGGTTCATACAGGGAAGCTTGTGAGGCAATCGGAATGGCCCATTTACTTTGAGTCGGGTGTTGCTGTCTGGCGTGTTCCAGGAATCTGGGCGTTAATGTCTTCCAGGAACCTCTCGATCTCTTGTCTGTTGTTGATCAGTCGAGGTGTGTCGTGTATCGGACTTTGGTTTCTGGATGCATGAAAGAACGATAGTCATCGTTGTCTTGTGTGGGTGAGGAGATTTAAAATCGTTTTGCCTTTGCGTTGAGGGGCGGTCGTTTCCAGAGCGCGTCTACCCTGATGCTCCCAGCGGATGTTAAAACATGCGTTTCATGCTTGCCCTCAAAGAATGAGAGCGAATGGTGCTCCAACTGTCGGCGTATAAATCTGCCGGATTTCGGAGCCAATATCATCTGATTGGAAATCACCACACCCCTCAGATCTATTCGTGTCTTTTGTTTTACCCAACAGATGATGATAAATTGTAATTTTTTTTCTTCTTGCTCTTTTTCTCTCCGATTCCTTCTTTTCAATCTTTTTTATGTATTTTTTTTTTCCTCATCTCGCAGCGCTGTGTTGTCGTGAGTTATTAAATTGAAAAATCGAAATTATCTTTTGTTACGACATTTTCATGGAAACGTAGCAAACTATGGAGGTGTCTAAAGTATGTACAGATTGCACAAGTCTTTTGCACGTTATATTTCTTCTTGAAAGATGCGTGACAGACTCACAGACGTGTGGGTTTAGTCTCATAATCTATTACCAAAGAAAGAAAGAAAAAAAGTTTTCCTCGATTAAAACTCATTACAGACACATGTCATCGAAGGTTGTTACGCTACGGGTAAGGGACATCATCGTCATGTAGCACACTCATCTAATTTCATGTTTGTACCTACCGCTAAAGACATGCAATATAAAACCCTGTCCTCTCTATCAAGGTTAACCCCCTCCTTGTCTTCTGCGATAGCGTGTATATACCTCAGAAATGAATGGTCACAGCGCCGCAACTAGTAAAAATATCAATGACTGACTCAGAAAACATTGTCCACAAGAAAGATCACGACATCCGTGTTCCCTCTGCGTTTACAATGCGGACCAACAAGTGTCACACATAGTCAAAAGCTCACAGTTGTGACATTTAACCTGTGGTCAACTCTACTCTGAAATAGTTATCCAATGTCATTCAGAATTCCCTCCTTTTATCATGCTTAGAGTGGTACCGTTTTCTAAACCCTGCTATTCAAAACTAAACATCTTATTTTTCTCTATAAAAGAGCGTTAAAAGTGTTTTTAGATCATGTAAAACTCCCAAACGACTGTTCGATGATAAGAGTCTCATTTCGTGATGAAAGTTACTTTAAATGTCGTATCTCTCGCCCAGAGGACATAACTTCATTTAAAACCTTCACAATAAACCGTTGAAAATCAAGGTAAGAACGTTTCTGATTTTTTTTAACTTTTCAACAGGAGCAAACGTTACCTGATAAGACCACGTTCCTGTATCCAAATGCAAATGTCTGTTGCTGATAATAATGGTGATAAAATAACTCTTGGTAAGATTTTATTTTGTTGTTTATTAATAAGGGTCAGACAGAGCGTTTCATTACGGTTGAGCGGAAATGGAGCTTCAAAAATACACCTGAAACTTATTCAGTGAGAATTTGGAATTTGATGTTAGATTAAACAGCTTTTTTTCATGACCATACACATTGAACACAAGCACATTTGCCCAGGACAAACAGAGGACTTTATATACAGCCTGCCTATGGAATTTGATGTTAGATATAACTCTTTGTTCGATTCGAAAATCGAGTCAGTCTTAATACAGTAAATGTAGTGATCTTTTCTTCTTCCACCTTCTTTATTTATCTGTATGTGTCTCTGTCGTCTCTGTCTGTCTGCGTTTATGCGTATTTTTTTCTGTCTCGAGCACGGTCCTCGCCAGTGAACACTGGTGAATTTGTTATATGGTTTATATGGACCACTCCTAGATTATGGGGAAGGAAAAAAAATGTCCTAGTAATTCGTTTTTGTGGCAAAGCCCCGTAGCCCAAGGGATGAATTAAAAACCATGTGTTATCGTTGTATGAGCACGGTTATTTAAAAGTCAGGTACAAACCCCTTCTAACCTCCCTTGATTTAATATTATTGAACGGTCCCCACGATAATGACAGGAAAAATGTTGTCAAGTAGGCTAAGGTTTGTTACACTTACGGTAAAAGGAAAGTTAAAGACCCGAGACGGTTGCTCCCTTAGTCACTTTTCAGAAAATGACCTTGCTATGGGTGAAGCACCAAAACCTAACACGCATATACTTCAAGGCGATTGCGTCCCTTGACACAGCTAGACCCCAGATATATTGATTTGTACGATGTCAACTGCTAACTCATGCACATCAAAGCCCCAAAATCGTCACTAAAGCTAGGTGGCGGTGTCTGTAAAATTGAAAATGAGCAAACAACAAGATCAACTGCTAGGCACTACCCGATGCCAAATGGGTTATTTCGTGTCTAGTCTAATATGCCAAGTTGCCGATGTTGCAGTTTGTACGATGTGTTTGAACAAATTTGTCAAGATCAGATTTTCAAACTGATGGATAGGATTCAGCTGTTCTGGCATCAGGCATTGCAGGTTTGGACCAAGTCGTACGACCCTCTATGCGACAGCTGTTTTTCGTTATCTTCAATTGGTGGTTTCCGAGTTCAGCTGTAGCTTCTTTTTTGTGTGATAGCGTTTCCAACGTGATTGTGGTCTTGATGAGTGTTATCCTCGTGTTTATTAAATCACGTATCGAGTGTGCCGTTTCAATCCATTATTTTTTGGAACCAGTTCCCCACTCTCGTGGTGTTTCCTGGTGTGGTCCTTCGTTCTGTAAGGACGACTAAGTTAACATTACTTTTGCTTTAACTTTAGTCCGTTTTTTAGCTCGAACGATCAGCGGACCGGGGGGGAAACATGTCATTTCCAGTAATATCATGATGCTCTGATGCAACATGATTTTCTTGTTTTTTTGACACGTTGATATAGTCTTCCAGGTTCGATTATACAGTTGGATGGTTTAAAAAAAAGATTCAGATTTTTTTTCTCTTTAAGTGATAGACAGACGTATAAATTACCGTGCATGCGTTGTCATCGCCGTAAGGGTGTTTTTCTTAACGAGCACAGATCGATCTCACGATGCATTCACCGATCATCTTGTGTCAGATCCTTCACCCCTAAGGCGTTTTATTAGCAATGTCGAGAATCAGTGATGATCAGCTGGGAAGGGTTTTAGCCAGTACAGTTCAAGTCTTTCAAGGGAGCCGACTGTTGTTGTTTTTTTCCTTCATGAGTTTGTGTGTTGTCATTCTGGGAGACGGCGTAAACAAAAACAAAACAAACAACCAAACAAACAAAGACACCTATTAACCCCCAAATCTCATTCTTTTTAAGTAGTATTGAACTGGTCCAAAGAGTCAGTCATGCTCAGCTAGTAAGGGTTCATCGGGTACAGTTCGGACCTTTCAAGGGAGCTGACTGCTTTTTTTTTTCCTTCATGTGTTTGTGTGTTGTCGCCCTTGGGAGACGGTCTAAACCAAAAACAAAACAAACAACAACACACAAACAAAGACAACTATTAACCACCAAATCTCATTCTTTAACTATTAATGAACCGGTCTAAAGAGTCATTCATGATCAGGTGGTAATAGTGTAGTGAGTACAGTTCGGGCCTTTCAAGGGAGCTGACTGCCTTTTTGTTTGTGTGATGTCACCCTTGGGAGACGGCCTAAACAAAAACAAAACAACACGAGTCGCTATAACCAGTCTTACGTTTTTTTTTTACATCTGATTGTATCAGCGTGATGCAATCGCCCGTAGGGTCTATCATTAGGGACCTCGCATGGATCGTTCGATTTTATCACCGAGCATCCTCTGTCATGTGATTCGTCCTTAAAAAAAAAGTCGCTTAAACCAGTATGTCATTTTTTTTTTTTTCTTTACGCTTTTTCATCTGATTGCACCATCAAGATGCAAGCCTTGTCATCGCCCGAAGGGTCTATTCATAGGGACCTCACATCGATCTCCGATGCCATCTCAACCGCCACCGTCAACCGCCACCGTTTTTGGGGGGTGAGACCTCCCTCACCTTACTACTGTTGTTAGTTTCACTAAATTGTCAATAGCAGACCTACCACTTTGGAAGCCTGCTTGATTAACTGGAATAACTTTATTTTTTTCACAATACTGCGTCAATCTTCTCAAAACTATTCTCTCTAATAGTTTACAGGTATGTGAGGTTAATGCTATTTATCTGTAACTATGCTTATCTGTTGGAGGTTTGCCTTGCTTTAAAACTGGTACAGTGACAGACTGTTTATATATATATATATATATATATATATATATATATATATATAATATATATATATATATATATATATGTATATGTATATATATATATATATATATATATATATATATAATATATATATATATATATATATATATATATAAAATAAATTCCAAGGGTAAGAAACTGAGCACCATTCCTGCAATTTTCAGAGCAGCTTGGTGTTGCAATGACTACAAGAAATATTGAATTCTAAACAAAGCTCTTATGTCTTAGATTGAAAAAAATATGGGGAGATAAACCTTCATATCTGCAGCGGTAGATAATTCTACCTAACTAACAGTATGTGCTTGAGTGGGTGAATGGGGATTAATAAACGCTTCTCAAAATGAGCCTTCAGCAGCTTATAGTCTCCTCAGGGGAGACAGTCTTCAAAGGGGAGGAAACTCACTAACATATCATAACTCCTTGTCAGATACCGGTATTTCGAAACCTGATTGTTTCTCCTCAGTGACCTCGGGAAGTGCTAACTTGACTCCTCTGTCTTTTAGGTTTTAAGCAGAATGCTATCCCAGAAAAAGGCTGGTGTGCAATACCATAGTATGTTTGTTGAATTTTCAACAAGAACAAAAAACACACACACACACACACACACACACACACACACACACACACACACACACACACACACCACACACACACACACACACCCAAAGGTCCCACCTAAGAAGCAGAAGAAAATTATTAAACAACAAAATAAGCTTCATGTTCTTGTGAAAAGTAGAGAAAAAAAAAACATCTTAAGACACAAGTGTCGAGGGCCAGTTCTTGGAATGAATCCACAAGGTATTGAACTATAATAAACTAATAAATTCCAAGGGTAAGAAACTGAGCACCATTCCAGCAATTTTCAGAGCAGCTTGGTGTTGCAATGACTACAAGAAACATTGAAATATAAGCAAAACTTGCTCTTATGTCTTATATTGAAAATTCAACAAACATACTATGGTATTGCACACCAGCCTTTTTCTTTATTATATTATTATTATTCCCCATTCACCCACTCAAGCACATGCTGTTAGTTAGGCAGAATTATCTACCACTGCAGACATGAAGGCTTATCTCCCCCTATTTTTTTCAATCTAAGACATAACAACAAGCTTGTTTATATATATATATATATACATATATATATATATATATATATCATGAACAGTATAAAAATGTCCTTTAAAAATCCAAAGAGCTCAACCGTCTAGGGAGCAACATCTGTTAAAAATATTTCTAAAATGAAGTGATAAAATCAACAAATCTTAAATAAATGTTAGCGAACGCCCAGAGAACGTGGACAAACGAGTCACAAGATAAAAACAACGCATTTCGACCTCTTAGGTCTTCGTCAGGTGATATATAAACGAATAAAACAACGAAA
>CM031612.1:79443284-79448284 GCA_018398815.1 Conus ventricosus
TTGTTCAATAATTTGTTTGAAAATTTTAACAATAACAACTCAAGACCGTCCTTCGTTTTTAGAACATGCTATTGATAACAATTGGGGGGCCAAAACGGTCGCGCTCCATGAAATATTCTACAAAGTTGTATGGTTTAATATAAGCAAAACCAAGAAGAATAATAAGATTACAAAATATGAAAGGAGAACAAACGACGTTAAACAGTTAACAATACCTGATGGTTATTACGGGTTTTGCTCACTAAAAGAAGCAATGAGTAACTTAGACATTACTCTTAAACTTAACAATGCAAATCTAAAAACAATATTAACATTCAAACCTGAAGAAGCAAAATACGATTTTGATAGAGAGCTAGCTAAAATGCTAGGCTTTACAACTAGCAATCTACCCACTCATAGTTTTAGTGTTTCGCCAGATGAAACTACGTTTGAGGGGGAAAGTCCGCTCAATCTTGCAGTACATTCATTACTCTATGTTCATTTAGATGAGCTGAGCACTGATGAAAACTTATATGATGGAAGGCCCTCAAATGTTTTAAGAGCTCTTCCGTCAGGGAAAGCTGCATATTGCGATTATGAAATTATACAATTCCCTAATTTACAGTTTAAAAGATTAGTTTGTGGGAGGGTCGGATCATTTAATATAAAAATCAAAGACAAAACGGGGAAAGTCGTAAATGTGATAACCTGCACATTGTTTTAGAAATAAAATAATACGTTACTAAAAAATAATTGTCGCGGGGCCAGAAGAATCAGGAGTTACATTAGCGCCTGTAAGGTGTATAACCTTAGAATTAAAAGACCTTGCAGATGTTGCGGACTTTGAACAGAATGGTGAGATAGGCGCTTTGTATGGTTTTGAGTACACTAAAGATGGTGATTATAAACGTAAAGAGGTTGGCGACAGCAAAAAGTTTCCTAAACTAGAACAACTGCGCAATCTAGAAGCAAATAATGTTGGCCAGTATGAATATAAAATAGTTCGAAAACCTGACCTCAAATGGCACTTAGAACCATATTTAGAATGGGAAATAAAATTTGAATTCATAAGCCCATTTACATTTTTTGGCCGTCAAAAAAGTTTCAGAAAAGCATTCAACTCTGGCCCTTTACATGTAAGTCTTATGCCAGATGACAATAGTCGGAAAGAGATTGAAATAAAGCCGTATGGGAAAAAACAGTACATCCTCCACAGAAGAGAAGCGGTTTTTAAAAGATGCTTCTACAAAATTACAGTTCATGCCGCAAATGAAATTAGGGGACACGTTCACAATAATATTTGAAATTTCTGTCTTAAAAGATAAGGAGAGGGATGGGTTGTGGGCGTTAGTGACGTCCTTTTTAAAGGAATTCTAATTAGCTGGCAAAACTTAGACGTTGACAGTCTTAAAGTTACTGTTGTCATTCTTCACAATGGCGAGGATATTAAGGTCATAACAACAAGCAACAAAATCAATATTAGTCTAAATAGAAACAATCTTACAGCACTGAATTGGATTAATCTTACACACTTAGGCCTTATAGGATTTTATTATACTGAACAAGTTTTAACAGAGGGTATGATAAAAACAATAACCCGGGTTAGATTAAGTTCTGTTATAAAACTATGGAGCAGTTAAACTTTATGACAAAAACCCCTCATTGCTCATTGATTTGTGGGCAGACTGGTTGTGGAAAAACAATATTTATCCTAGACCTATTACAAACAGTTTATCGTTATAATTTTAATCATATTGTGGTTTTCTGCCCAACACTTAAATGGAACAAAGCATATCATAATAGAAGGTTTATATGGACAGATGATGACATATATTTAGTTGATCCTAGCAATAAACTGAGTGAGTGTTTAGAACAGTTTTATAGACTGTTTGAAGGAACGCAGACACTATTTATTATAGATGACTGTTCAGCAGAAAGAGACATTGTTAAAAAGAGAAACGCTTTGTCAAAACTAGCTTTCAGCGGAAGACATGCTGGGATAAGTGTGTGGATTTTATGCCAGAAATATAACTCAGTTTTAAAAGACTTTAGAGAACAGTTAAAGACTGTAGTGTTATTTCACATGAAAGACAGAGACTCATTTGAAGAATGTTTGCGCGAAAATGATGTTATTGAAAATGACCAGGAAAAACACAGGATTAAGCAAAAATTAAAATCTGAAAAGTTTAGTAAATTAGTATTGAAAACGGATAACCCTGCACAGTATGTTTGTTTGTAGATAATCGTTATTTTTTGGTTATTGAAGTCTTACTTGGCAGAGAACAGGAAAACCTTTATTCTGGGCCACTTTCGCCCGAAAACTGGTTGAGGGCGAAAGTGGCCCAGAATGAAGGTTTTCCTGTTCTCTAAGGGCCTGTTGTCACGCTATTCTCACCTCCCGTAGTTGGTGTAGTATCACGTTCACCCCAACACTCGCCCCTCCTTTAAGCACGGGTCCGATGGTCACTGTCGCCGTCACTGTCACACGCACGGGACTCGCACCCCCGCCCGTGCAGTAGAATCATCACTCACTGTTTCCACAACCGGTGTTGCAAATGAAAGAGTTCCTTTCAAACTAACCGGCAACAAGGGGGATCACTTGTTTACGGCAACAAGGGTTATTTATTCTTGGAGAAATGTCCCTGCTAGAGGAGCGGTCAGTTCTCTATTTCCAGTCCCTTAGATTCCCTCCTTCGACTGAAAACGTATGTCCATTTATGACAAGATGATCATAGACCATCGCCACCCTGTTACCCTCATCCCTTGCTTTTCTCAGATGAGGAGTCAACTTCCTTCTGATTTCTCTAATCCGCCATGAGCAATCCTCGCCAATGAAGATACCTGACCCTTGCAGTTTCCCCTTGGCTTTCAGGACCCGCACCTTGTCCCTGACGGAAGTGCAGCACCCAATCACTGGGCAATGTTGCTTTCCATTTAGGCGGTGCAGGCGATCAAAAGGGACATTCTTGACCATTTCCATCTCGAAAATGAAATGAGGCAGGGAACAGTAAACAATAAACAGTCAACAAGTTGGGTAACTTTTGCTCCCATAAGAAAACCTAACACAGAGTAACTTTTATTCAAGACTGGCACAGCCTTTTAAACCTGAATAAAGTCGGACAAATACAAGAAGAAGATAATGTTGCTTATAGCCCAGCCGACCGCAAAGGGCCACATCAGGGCTGTGGACAAATACAAAGATGAACAATCTAATAGTGGGGGGAAAAACAAGCGCAGGCCAACAATTCAACTGTCTTCATAGTAATGACTTGGCAAAGATTTGGACTTAAGGGAGGGGGGGGGGGGGGGGTTGAAGATGGAGAAACTGAGAACATGAAATTAAGAAAATATATTACAGATATGAAAAGTCTTCACTAGCTGCATGAGGAACCATCACAATCCCTTTTGAAGGCAGATCCATTTGTATTGCCTGCTCCTAGGCCTTTCGTCCGCTGGGTCGGAACTCGTCAAGGAGACACGGCTGGTTGTATCTGTGCTCCTGGCGTCAAATAGAGACACACCACAGTCCATAATACCATGGTGTTCACACCACCAAGGGTTCAAAAAAGAATCCAACAGCACCCCCAATGCAGCCAGCGAAGGGTAGTAAATGAAACCAAACGAAAGTGTGGGAGGAAAAAAGTTGCTGAAAAACTAATGACATTATGCAAACAGTATAAAATGTAGGGGACAACCTTTGAGCCTACGTTTGAGGATCCACCCAAGGATTTCTTCCTGATCGAAGTTCTTTTGTGTGTCTGTCACTAATCCACCTGTTAAGCAAACACCGATGTTAAACGTGAGAAATGGAGCAGAATACAGCACGGGCCAGTCGTAACCAATTACACATTCAGCATCATCATTCTGTGTTTTAACGTTTTCATTGATTTAACAACCTCTTCAAAACTGCCCTTTTCCATTACATCTTCTCACGCTATACTAGTGCTTTGGGGTCGGCGTTTGCTTTGAAACATGATGGCATGGTAGTAGAAAGCCTATCGAAAACCATCAATGCCACCCCCCCCCCCCCCCACCCCCGTGCTCGCTGCTCTTTACCCTTCCTCCCATCCCTCACCCCCAAAAGGAAACCAGATCCCTGTCCATTTCTGTCTGTAAAATACTTTGGGTTTTTTTATGTTAGGAAAATATCTCAATTAAAAAGGGCTTTGTCCTGCCCGCCTCTTTTCCTCTTGTCCTTGTTTCCCTTCGACAACCAATTCCCTCCCCCTCCCACCACCACACACACTCTGAACCCCCCCCCCCCCCCCCCCCGTCCTCCACCTCCTTATGTATGTGCACTCTTACGCATAGTCGGTATTTAGGTTTTAATGGATTTTAAAATTCTCCCTCTACTCTCAGCCTCTTCCCCACTCTTCCTATTCCCCCTGCAGCCGATGGCCATAAATAACAAACGGGTTTGTTTCGAGTATCTACATGCGCTGGTAAAAGGCGAAAAGCCCGTGAGGTACCAGTTACTATAACACATGTTCATGCAATCTGTCAGGACTTGCATGGTGTCACACAGGAACAGTTTACTGCAAACTCCATGAAAGAAAAAAAAAATCAGACATGTTCCACTCGATGTGACTTTTTTTTTTTTTTTTTTTAGTTCCTGAGGGAGACAAATGTTTTTTTTCCCATCTGATCCGAAATTATACCAAAGAAAATCAAAGTAAGCATTTTGTGTAGGAGCAAAAGCAGAATTACTTTGCCTCTAAACGAAAGAACAAATAACAAAACATAGACAGTGCGCTTCGACCTATTTGGTCTTCTCCAGGCACGACAAATAATAGTAAAGACAATGAAGATGAAGGAGCACAGTCAGGTATCTGTCTGAATGAGTGCAACGTTAGTCTTATGTGAACGACTGAAAACTATAGTGGCTGGCTGGGTTATAAGCAACATGACTTAAACTGGTTGTCGTTGTGGTGGTTTTAGGTATTTTATAACTGAAAATTGGGACAGATTAATTTGTACGCGAAAGAGGGAGGGAGGGAGAGAGAGAGAGAGAAGAGAGAGAG
>CM031612.1:79450784-79453284 GCA_018398815.1 Conus ventricosus
GATGACATTTCCAATGAAATGTTGTGCCACCTGCCACCAAATGTTACACATTTACTTCATTTTTGTATTGAAAAATGTTGGAATGATGGCAAAATACCTTCAGTATGAAAACAGTCTGTAATCGTTCCTATTCATAAACATGGAAAGCATCGCTCAAATATTAATAGTTATCGTCCAATAGCTTTAACATCACACACTTGTAAACTAATGGAAAGAATCATATTAAAAAGATTAGTTTATTATTGCAATAAGCATCAGATTGTACCTATTAATCAAGCTGGATTTCAAAGTGGTAGATCAACAATAGAACACTTAGTCAAACTGACCACACATGTCAAACAACAATTCGTGCGACGAAAGAATATCCTTGCAACCTTTTTTGATATAAGGAAAGCATACGAGCAATTATGGCATAAAAGACTCTTGTATAAACTAAAAACTGTTGGAATAAGTGGTAACATGTATAATTTTGTAGAAGCATTTTTAGAAAATAGAACTATTCAAACAAGAATAGAACATGTATACTCAAATCCAAAAAACATTACAAATGGGTCTTCCGCAAGGATCAGTAATCTCCCCAATTTTATTCAATATTTTAATGGCAGATCTACCCAAAGGCCTAGTTAAAGATACTGTGTTAGCACAGTTTGCTGACGATATATGCCTATGGATGAAGGTAACTATGAAAAGAAAGACTCCTTTAAGATGGCTAAATTATATACGAATTAAATACCAGCATGAACTGAATAAAATTGTAAGCTTTTTTAAATGAAAACGGGCTTGTACTTTCAGTAGAAAAAACAAATATTATGCTCTTCAATGCTGGATATGACCCGGAGAAAACTCCCTTCATTTACTTAAGATGGCACTGCTTTAGAGTATGTAAAAACTATTAAATTCCAAGGTGTATATTTAACCTCCAAACTTTCTTGGAATGTACATATTGAATATATTTTGAATAAAGCTAGGAAAAGTTTCAACTTTTTGAAAATTATAAACAAACAACGGTGGGGGCAAGACACGCATACTTTAACTTTATTATCTACTGCTCTTGTGAGTTCACGATTAATCTATGCTCAATGCACACGCTAAAAGAAAGGCCACAGTGTCACTTTGCTCAGTCTTCAGTGTTACATACCTTACTGCCAGACGGACACTGTGAGTATAATCTGAAATTCACTGCGTTCAGTTTCCTTTCTAACATATTTCCGGCCAGATAGGGTAATGAACGGATCACTGTGTGAATAACCTGATTCTCTGTGATCCGTTTTCCTGGTCATGTAACATATCCAGCCAGCCAGACATCGCAACGCCAAGGTCACCTCGCAGATAAACTAGAATTTGCTGTGATCACTTTTCCCCAGGTCATATGTCTTCGGTCAGACAGACCTGGTGAGGATCAGTCACTGCATCAATAGCCTGACCTTCAAGGTGATCTATTTTCCTCGTCACAAATTCGCAGACAGGCAGACAGGCAAGGTTATGGACAGATCGCTGTGTGAATGACATGTGCTTTGCTGTCATCAGATTTTTTACTCACATGTCTCCGCTCAGACACGGTATCGAATAGATCGATCACTGCATGAATAACCCGAACGTTTTTTAAAAAAAAATCAGTTTTACTCTCCACATATTCGCAGACAGGCAGGCAAACAGGCAGGCACATAGAGAACTAGCCGCCGTGGCGAAGTGGTTAGCGTCGCGGACTCCCAGCTGGGAGGTCGTGAGTTCGATTCCCATCAGAGCCATGTGGGATTTTTCTGCCTCGACCGGCTCCTACCCAGCGTTGAGTTTGCTACGGGCTCAGTTGGGAAGACTGGGACCACACAGTGAGTTTCATCCACTTAATGGATGCGTCTTTGAGAGTGTTGCTCAAATTTCCTGACCAACACTGCAGGTGTCTGTATCTCTCGGTCCTGGTTGACGCCGGGATATATTATGAAAGGAAGCGTAGAGTACAGCTCCGCCATGCAGTCTCAGACCAAAATGAAAATCCGTAGCATCATCTTCATCATCCCCTTTCTCATCGATCAGCATGAAAAAAAAATTCATAGCAGGTGATTCATCCTGGAACAAGGTAACACGAAATGTTTGAGAGTAATATTCTGAAAATTTCTCTGTTCATATATCTCCCTAACACCAACCCCCAACTCTGTGTGTGTGTGTATGTATGTATGTGTGTGTGTGTGTGTGTGTGTGTGTGTGTGTGTGTGTGTGTGTGTGTGTGTGTGTGTGTGTGTGCGTGTGTGTGTGTGTATGATGTTGTCTGTGTTTCTGGAATCTGCATGTACTTTAGGGAAGGGTTGGGGAGTACAAGGATCTCTCTCAATGGAAGCCATGTCATAGCTTGTGCAGTCCAGCCAACCACATCACGGATGAAAAGACACGTAAAGACTAAACCCGACACGTAAAGACTAAACCCGAAAAGAGATTAAAAACAGGCCAGAGTGATGGGCCTTGACATGGCGGCACAACACGGCAGAGAACATGAAAGGGTTCG
>CM031612.1:79458284-79469295 GCA_018398815.1 Conus ventricosus
ATACTATAATTACGGTTTTGTGAAACATAACATTATCATATATCGCCTTATTTTTATTCATACTTTGAGATTGTTTTGTGTTGACGGTTCATTATGGATGATTTTGATAAATATGTTCAACAAGCGGAACGCTTGGGTTTTGATGGAGAAAAACTTACCAACTATGTGCAACAATGCACAGATCGGGCAGACAGGCTAAGAGAGAGGGAAGAAAATAAACTACAGAGGGAAGCTGAAGAAAATAAACTACAGAGGGAAGCTGAAGAAAATAAACTACAGAGGGAAGCTGAAGAAAATAAACTACAGAGGGAAGAAAATAAACTACAGAGGGAAGCTGAAGAAAATAGACTACAGAGGGAAGCTGAAGAAAATAGACTACAGAGGGAAGCTGAAGAAAATAGACTACAGAGGGAAGCTAAATCGGAGGAAAAAAGACTACAGAGGGAATCTGAAATTGAAGAAAAAAGATTACAGAGGGAAGCTGAAGCTGAAGAACGTCAATTTAAGTTGAGACAGTTAGAAATAGAGACTGATGCTGAAATTAAAGAATACAGGCATCAAGAGAACCTCCACCAGTTCCACCAGTCGGTTCCGCAGCCATGCCTCAACCAAAAGCGGCATATATTCCAAAGTTACGCCTTTTGAGGAAAAAAACGGATGACATAGATAGTTTTCTTTTCCGTTTTGAAAGTCACGCAACGTCTTGTGGTTGGCCAAAGGAAAAGTGGACATTGTATATTGCGTCGTTGTTTAAGGGTAGCGCTTTGACACTGTACCACTCACTTGCAGCGAAACAAAATTTAACTTGGGATCAGTTGAAAGAAGAACTCCTCAAGAAATTTCAATGTTCTGCTGATCGTTTTCACGAACGTTTCCGTTCTGTGCGCCTGAAAAAGGAGAATCGTTTCCGTCTTTTCTGATCCGCATGAGTCATTGTTTGGATCGATGGATCGATTTATCTAAAACGAACAAGACTTTTCAGTCACTGCGAGATCTCCTTCTTAGAGAACAACTTTTCCAGAGCGTGAGCAAAAAATCTGGCCACTTTCCTTAAAGAAAGGCAATTTGAAAACGTGGAGGAAATGTGTCAGATGGCTGATCAGTATTGTATCGCTCACCCAGATAAGGGCGTGGCTAGGAAAGGAGAATTTTCCATCTTTGAGTCTCATGCGTCATTTACTATCCCATCAGGACAGGGAAGTTACAGGAAAGGAAATCGTGGGTCATTTTTGAGTCCTCAAGGATATACCTATCCTAGGAACGCACAGGGATCTTTCCGCGGTTCGAGTGACTTTCGTCAATACCAGTACTCACCGCCGGACAGACCCGTTGCTTCTCAGCAAACGTTCCGAGGTCGTGGACAACGACCACTACGTAGACCTTTTGGGCCAGTTCGTGGCCAGAACAGAAGTTCACAAAATCAGTCAGCTGCCGATCAGACAATGCGCTGTTTCTTTTGTGATGGCAAGTTCCATCTGAAACAGAATTGCCCTTTCAGACCGGGTGATTCAAAACCCGCATTAGTCTCCACTGATTGTGAAGAAGGCCTTGTTTTGACACCAGATCAATCTGTTGATGGACTGGTGTTAGAAAACGGAGCCATCAATGGATTGCAGGCTTCGGTTTTGCGAGACACTGGGTGCACCACTGCTGGTGTACGGAAATCTTTCGTGCTTCAAGACCAGTATCTCAACACTGTCCAAAAGTGTAGGTCGTTTGGAGGCAAGATTGAAACGTTTCCGCTGGCGAAAATTTCAGTCGACACACCGTACTACTCCGGCTTTCTTACCGCCTGTGTCATTGATAACCAGTCTGCGACTTGATATTGGGCAATTTGCCAGGTGTCGCTACAGTACATGGTGGTGCTGGAGGATCGTTTGTTCCTTGTCTTGTGAGTACTAGATCAAATGTCATAGAGCAGGGAAAGGCTACAAAGCCCCCTAAAAGTCTCAAAACTGGATGAACTCCAGATTACCCAGATGATTTAAAAGAAATGCAGGGAAAAGACGAGACGCTGACGACAATACTTTCTGCTGCTAAACAGACTGTCACTGACGTACAAACGGACAAACCAACGTACATACTGGACTCTAACATTCTCTACAGGTGTGTACCTGGACAGGACAACAGACAGGTTGTGGTTCCAAAACCACTTAGAGAAACAGTGCTGCACACGGCTCATGATGCATTGTTCGCTGGTCACTGTGGGATCAAAAGAACGTTAAAGAGAGTTCTTGATTCTTTTTATTGGCCGGGTGTCACAAAGGAAGTTACGAAATACTGCCGCTCATGTGACATCTGCCAAAAGACATCTCAGAAAGGTCGCGTCCCATGTGCACCTTTGCACAAATGCCTCTCATTTCCGTTCCATTTCGGAAGGTAGCTATTGATCTTGTTGGACCTTTACCACTGTCTTCTTCGGGATATCGCTATACTTGACTTTGGTGGATACAGCGACAAGGTATCCAGAAGCGATTCCACTGAAGAAAATTGATACAGTATCTGTCGCTGAAGCCTTACTTACAATTTTTTCCAGAGTGGGTCTTCCAGACGAAATTCTCTCGGATTGTGGAACGCAATTCATTTCTGATCTCATGAGAGAAATTTACAGACTGTTGTCAATCTCTTCCATTTCAACCACGCCATATCATCCCCAATCGAATGGCATGGTTGAACGTTTCAATGGAACGTTGAAGTCCATGTTGAGAAAGGTTGCAAGGCAAGAGCCCAGGAATGGGATCGTTTCATACCGGCTTTGCTTTTTGCATACAGGGAAATGCCGAACGAAACGCTGGGATTCTCTCCATTTGAGCTTCTTTTTGGACACTCACCAAGGGGTCCTTTGGATCTATTGATGACACAATGGACGGAAAAGACTGACATACCCGACAGTAAAACTGTTTACCAATACGTTTATGAACTCCATAATCGTTTGAAGGATGCATGTGAGCTTGCTCAACAGTCAGCTGATAGGAAAACAGATGTGTACAAGGTCTTTGCAGACAGAAAAGCAAAGGCACGTTCCTTAGTGTAGGGGATAAAGTCCTTGTATTACTCACTGATGAACATAACAAGCTTCGTGTTATGTGGAAGGGTCCTTTTCAGGTGGTTGAAAAAATTTCTGAAGTAAATTATAGGATCAAAATGGCAAACACTGAGAAGGTATTTCATGTGAACATGTTGAAGAAGTATGTTGAACGTACAAATGTTGCCATCAACCAGTCAGTTGAGTGGATATGTCCTATGTCAGAAACTGATGTCAACATGACAGACATTATCAGTGATGAATTTGTACCCAATGTAACGTACAGAGACAGATCAAAGGTTATGAAAACAGCAATGTAGGAGTGTTAACATCTACCAGTGCAGATGATGTTGTACCCCTTCCTATTCTGTCTATCAAAGGTGAAACCTATGAGGATGTGGTTCTGTCGAATGATTTGTCTACAAGTCAAACAGAACAGCTCAAAGACATTTTGAAAGACTTTCAGGATGTGTTGACGGATACCCCAGGTACAGTAACTGGTATTGAACCCCATAGTATTCAGTTAACTTCTGAAATACCAGTGCGAACCAGACCATACCCCTCCCATTTGCAAAAAAAGAGGTGGTTGGAGAGAGAAATCAATGTAATGCTGGATTTAAAGGTGATAGAACCTTCTACATCTCCGTACAGCTCACCAGTTGTATTGGTGGACAAACCTGATGGATCAGTGCGTTTCTGCATCGATTACAGAAAAGTAAATAAGATCACTGTGTTCGATGCCGAGCCTATCCCAGACATTGAGGAACTTCTGTGTCAGCTCTCAGAAGGAAACTATTTTGTGAAAGTAGACTTAACTAAAGGGTACTGGCAGATTCCAATGGCTGAAGCTGACAGGGAAAAGACAGCGTTTCAAACACCTTTTGGTCTTTTCCAGTGGACGAAAATGCCATTTGGTTTGCAAAATGCCCCAGCTTCTTTTGCCAGAATGATGCGAGCCCTGAAACTCCATGAATGTGGTGCAGTCAGTTTTTTTGATGACATTTTGTTGGCTGCAAAGTCATGGAGTGACCTCCTTTCTAACTTACGAGCTGTTTTTTGCAGACTCAGAAGTTTTGGTTTGACTGCAAGACCATCAAAAATTCGTGCCGGTTTTCAAACTCTCGAGTTTTTGGGTCACACTATTTCAGTGGGAAAAATGATGCCAGAGGGAAAGAAAGTGGAAAAGATTTTATCCTTACACAAACCCACTACAAAGAAACAGATCAGGTCACTCATCGGATTGTTGTCTTACTATAGACGATATGTACCCCACTTTGCGTCCCTGACGGCCCCTTTGACTGAACTGACGAAAGGGACGAAGAACAAAAGTATTGTGTGGTCTGATGAGTGCCAGAAGGCTTTGGAGTGTGTTCAGAACACCCTCAACTCATTTCCTGTTCTATTGTTACCCTCCCTATCAGAAGACTTTATTTAAGAACTGATGCCAGTTCTAAAGGAATGGGAGCGGTACTGTTGCAGGAAAAAAGTGCTTTGTTACATCCAGTGCAATATGCCAGTAAGAAGTTCTCAAAGACACAGGAGAAATACTCCACTATTGAGAGAGAGTGCTTGGCTATTGTATGGGCATGTGAGAAGTTCGCAGGTTCTTGACTGGAAGAAAGTTTCAGTTACAGACTGACCATAGGCCACTGACGTTCTTGAAATCGTCAAAGACTAAGAACAGCAGGTTATTAAGATGGTCTTTGGCATTGCAGGAATTCCAGTTTACTGTTGAACCAGTGCCTGGAACACAAAATGTCATGGCAGATTTGTTGTCACGTGCGTGAATATTCATGGACAAATGTAACTGTCTTCAAGGGAAAGACTATTCCTGTTTTTTGTCTTTTTTAATGATTACGGTGTGATCACTTTTGACGGTGCATTGTATGCTACTGACGATTTAAATCAAGTGGTATTTATGCATAATTTGCTTATGAAGTGACTATATGTTTTGCAAGCAAACAACTACTTGATGTTGATGTAATACATATTCATTCTTTGGTAAACAATGGAAAAAATCAAGTACTATTTATGTCTAACTTGCTTGTGAAGATGAATTTATTATGTATGTGTGATGAGCAAATAACTCTTTAGAAATGTATATATGCATGTTTTGATTGTGCAATGAGACAAACCAATTGTTTTCATTTGTCATTGTCAACAATGGAAAGCATGTGACTTTTCAATGGACTATAAACATACATGTGGGAAAAAGAAACTATGTTTAAACTATGTTTATTTTGTTTACATGTCTATTGAGAAACATGTACACTTGGAAATATTCTCATTTTCATGAGGGTTTTGAAACATATGATGTGAGACAAAGATCGATGGAAAATATGTGCTTCACATCTTAATGTATGAACACAATTTGTGCTTTGAATTGTTAATATCCCTAATTGTTTTATCCATGTAATTTGTGAAATGTATTTTGTGAGATGTGGTGATCAATTATGAATGGTTTTTTTTTGAAAGACTGAAAGTTTGGAATATCCTATTTATGGTGGATCATGATGATTGATTCTATACGTTGATTATTAATTTGGTGAATCATGTGTGATGGTTACACATTTTGAGATTCATGGCTGAAGATGTGTTTAAGTGAAGTTGTATATCCTTTAAAAAAATTTCTGGAGAAAATTTTTTCATCCCAGGATGGGGGGTGTCATGTGACGTAGCCTCACATCAAGGCATGTGACGCTCCATCACATGTAGTTAGTGATATGAATCATTTCCCCGTGCCACAATTAAAGGAAGAATATTCATGTGGCTTGACTAGTGTAGCGGGCGTCCCAAAATAATTGTGAGTATGACTCATTCAAGAAACGAATGTGGTCATTGGGTGAAAGTGACCACTGAGTGATAGTTTAACAAGGGCTGGTAAGGTAAGGTGCTGGTCATGTGTTTTGAACACTGAGTATGCACTCACTAGGAGAAGGGAGGAAAGAGTCAGTTTTAACCCAGCAGATGGCCTAGAGACTCGAACCTGTCAGGACGGTGGTCCTCTTTGCTGACCAGTCATTACCAGGTGAGTGATAGATAGTGGGGGAAAGCTACAGGGGGATAACTTAAAGAAAAGAGAAAGAAAGAATTCATATGTTGAATTGGAAGCAGGTTACTTACACGAACCTTATTCGTGTTTCAGCCCTTCACCCTTCACCCTTTACCCTTCGCCCTTCACCCTTCATCTTTCGCCCCGTGAGGTGGTTGAAGATGGCCATGGTGTGGGGAACATACCGGTAGTTCAGCCCCAGCAAGTCCAACTCCAGGGAGAGGAGTTGAAGCTCGTCATTTCGCAAGAGACAGAAGAAGTCGCGGAAGGGAAGTCGAGACTCGTATCTCCAGGTCAGGAGAATTCGAGGGGCAGTATATTGTCTCAGAGAGACAGGGAATTGAGAAAGCAGGGGAGCTTTTTCTTGAGGCAGGCAGGTCCTCAGTGATTACGGGAGTTATGTATTTCCTGGTTCGGATTTTTTTGAATAACGGAATGTGAAGGCCATAGCTTTATAGAAGCGGAACTAGACTATTTTATCTCTCGGTGTGAGGAGAGATACATGTGTGAAGATTGATTTGTCTCTCGATGTGAGGAGAGATACATGTGTGCAGATTTATTTGTCTCTCAGTGTGGAGAGAGATACAGTTGTAAACTCTGTTTACAAGTGGTTGATGATTTAGTAATTGTTTTCCCTGAAGGAGAGGGGGAGAAGAAAAACATTCGGTAGTGCGCCTTTTGGTTGTTTGGAAAGATTGCGTGTGCGTATGGAGTAAATGCTGTCATGAATGCGGGTATGCAAAAGTGACAGGGTGACACTAACTACTAGGGACAAGGACCAACCCAAGGGACTCTAATCTCTAAACTACTACTACCCACACCTCTCCCCAGGACCCACCTTCTCTTTTGACCCGGGACCACTACCGCACCGGTCACTGCGTCCTAAGGGAGGCAACGACAAGTACCCTACACCGTGCTGGCCACTACGTCCCAAAAGGAGGCAGTAGCTAACATCCCTGACCCTACTGCCTAACTCTACACCCCCTTCCTACCACAAAACTCTGACAACCTATCCCTTCCCGGAAAACACTGCTCCTCGGCGTTGTCCGTGGCCCTCACAACTTACTCCTCCGCGGAAGAACCTGCTCCTCGGCACTGTCCGTGGCCTCACGAAGACGGCTCCTCCCCGCGATGGGCACCCCCCCCCCCACACACACACACACACACACACCAGGCTCCTTCTCAGCGGGACAGGCACTCGAAGGAATCTCCCCTGCTCTGAAGGCCCCGCCAGAACTGAAGGTGAAGAAAGGCCTGGTACAGCACCCCCTCACAGGACGCCTGCTCAGGGAAGAGGAACAGGTGCCGGACAACTCCCGGAAGAACACCAGTAGCAGGAAGAGAGCTGCCTCGCAGATGGCAGACGGCCTGGGTGGTCTCCCTCTCCCGGAAGAGCAACAGTAACGGGACGCCGCCGCTCACCTGCCAGCACGCGGCAGCAGACTGCGGTGATCTAGCCCCAGCCTCGGCAAGGAAGCAGGATACCTGCTGACACAACTGTGGGCCCACTACTGTAATTTTGCTACTACCCAAGTCAGCAAGGCTCATAGGCTACTTGGTAAAGCTTTAATCCTCATCTCCCTTGCCTACTTCCCACTCGGCATGAGAGTGACCCTTGAATTTCGATTACACCCCCAACCCGTTACTCGTTTTGGGGTTATCAGACCATTTCCTGCCAACCCTTACCACAGCAGTAAAACAATATTCTCTCTGAGCCAATCTACGCTATTACATATGAAATTATGACTCGCACACAATTCTCGGAGAAATGACCCCAATCTAAGCAATCCAACACGGACTCCATGGGCCCCCTTAGAAAATACTAAATAAACTAGGAAATGGGCAATTTCACAAGGAAATGTTTCCACATGGTAATCAGTAGTAATACACATCTCTCAAAAAAAAACAACAAAACAACTTATTACTTTTTAGCAGTTCACAGTTCTAGCATGTTCATACAAGAGAATCGGCTCGCAGCCACAATCCTTCACATTCTTACCCTCCTTGCACTGTCAATTATAATCCTATATCAACACAACATGATTTTTTCGCCAAAATTTCCATCCAGCACCCACTCTCATGTCATCTCTTGTCAGATAACCCAGTGGCTAATCCTTGCTATGCCAACACAACCATATTTCATACAATATTACATGCTGCACATCCTCCGTCTTTATTCTATCAACTGCTGAGCTACCCGCCTTAAACTTTACCTTACCCTTCTTTCCGACTACTAAAATTCATAATGGGAATGTTTCCCTACAACCTAAGATACCTTTCTCCAACCCTATTCTGTTACAACCACATACATCCCTACATGTGTGACGACTGTCATTTACTTAAAAAAAAAAAAAAAACCACTTCGAACCATATGGACTCACTGTCCTGTACCAAATACGTACGTCACAGATACAGTCTGCACGCGCACGACACCCGCGTCGAGAACCAAGACTCGTAACGAAAGTGAAAAGACACCAATATAAGTTGAATAGTCACGACCGTACTCCAGTATAAACCACTCGACTACCAATTAGCCTTGGCCCTACTGCACAGTTAACCGATTCCAATGCTGTGCAAGTCAACTCCGAAATCGTTGATCAGTTTCTACGAACTACAACTATTTACAACTGAAATTGAGCACAATCCCTTTACGATTTACGCAGACACATCTGCACCTGACTCACACTATGATCCTCAACAAAATGCAACCTCGCATTACCTTCAGAGAACAGTAATATGCCGCTTCTGACTCACTTGCTACTCCACCACGTTTTGGGCGAAAGTGGCCTAAAGCCGCCTATTCCTGTTCTCTGACAAGTAACCAAAAAATAACGACCCTACAAACAAATATACTGTGTAGGGTTATCCGTTTTTCAATACTAATTTACTAAACTTTTCATAGAGGAAAGTATCCGGGACTGAACACATCCCCATAGAGTAACGTAGGGAAAACTAAGCAGTTACTGAACGCGCCCATATACACGGTGGGTGCACTAGGCTATCCGATTACTTCGCAGTAAGCCCGTTAAGGTTAAGTTGCCCTTAGAACAGACAGACAGACAGACAGAGAGGCGGGCACGCACGAACACACACACACACACACACACACACACACAACACGCTCACTCACTCACTCACGCACCACACTCACACTCACACTCACACTCACACACACACACACACACACACACACACTGTCACACTCTCTCCACATACACGCACACTATTTAAAAAAAAATGTGTTCCTGGTTTACAGTGGCATACCCTCACCTACGGTGGCATGCTCCCTGTCTACATTGCAGGTGTGCAAAAAAAAAATTAATACTGCCGCACTTCTTCCCCACCCCCACTCCTTCCTGCCCAGCCCAATTGCACCATATGTCGTCAGCCAACATTGCCCGCGTGGGGCGCTCTCACAGCTTGGCCAATCAGCAGCTGCTTGCGCGACTAGGTTAACACACACATTCTTTCACTGACAGCCGTGCAAGCAGGATGTGTTTTACGGCGCTGTGGGTGTCTAACCGGTTTACTGAAGAACAGAATTGTGTATCTTAAAGGTTTGTTGGCTCGTTGAAGACAATATTGTTGACAAAGATACAGCCAGTTTTAATACGTGTTTGGCTATCGATGAGAAAAATGGCGCTGCATTGTTGAAAGTTGGCCGAAGCAAAACAATTCATCACGCGTTGATTGTTGGGAGCTGGCTTGGGACAGCTAAAGCCATGTTAAAAAACATGGCGTTCATTTCTTAAGGCGGAGGTAAACACGGCTGATTCGTATGCTAAAAAACTTATATTTGAAACATTTTTGCTGTTCCTCCCAAGTAAAAATGTTCTTAGTTTGTATCAGACTTGATTGATTGTTAACTACAGATTCAGTGTTCATGTGGCAGGCTGATCTGTGTATTAAGATGTGTATACTTTTCTACTTTTCTAATTCTAACCAGTTCATTTGCCTTTAAGTGTGCCCTTATGCAACTGAATGGCGATTTTGAATGTTCTGGCAAACAAACTAGATAGGGTTAGGCAGACCTTAGTACATCTACCAGTATGGAGAGTAGTGTGCGGCCAGCACTATCTTCATATAAATGCTTCAAATATACAATGACGGATGTACTACAACCTACAAAACTATGTGTAACAGATAGGCTGACACGAGGTCGAAACTTAATCGCTTAATTTACGGCTAGCGAGACGCATGACCTCGTTCACACAGCGCACGGCAAGCGACCAAAAAATCAATAAAGCAGGAGACTGGGCTTGCCAGGTGAGGGGTGGGGGTGAGGGGGGTGTATTCATTTCAGGTTGACAGCGCGCCAGGTGTCGTTAGCGAATGTTCTAGACTGTTACGTGTCACTCCCACTTTGTGGCCGCCACGGGTTGTATTGTTCTTAGTTTGTATCAGACTTGATTGATTGTTAACTACAGATTCAGTGTTCATGTGGCAGGCTGATCTGTGTATTAAGATGTGTATACTTTTCTACTTTTCTAATTCTAACCAGTTCATCTGCCTTCAAGTGTGCCCTTATGCAACTGAATGGCGATTTTTTAATGTTCTGGCAAACAAACTAGATAGGGTTAGGCACGCACGCGCGCACTTATGAGAGAGACAGACAGACAGACAGACAGAGAGTCATGCGCACACACACACACACACACACACACACACACACACCACACATGGGCACAGACAGACACTCATACACGCGCGCGCGCGCGCCTCACACCTGCCGACAAACTGAGAGGCCAAAAAATCAATACTGCTGCCCCGCTCCTCCCCTCACCCCACTCCCTCACGCCGGGCTTGCGCATTGCAATATATTACATCAGCTTTTTCTCTGCCGCCTGAGGGCGCTGTTAAAGCGCTCACATGACCAGTTTCTAACACCGGTTTCATCATTCTTCTACTGACTTCCGGACTTGCAAGGACGCTTT